>VMDR010001009.1:0-154775 GCA_007922815.1 Macrotus californicus
GGGAACAATGGCAGTTGCTCCTCTCTCTGCTGGTTTTCAGTCACTTTCCACACTACCCACAGTCCAATTGGGCCCCTCTGGTGCTGATTCTGGTGCTGCTTCCCAGTGGGTGGGCTTATGTTCACTCTAGGATCCTGTGGGTCTCTCCAACGAGCTCTCCTGTGAGGCTGGGAGTTTCTCCCGCTGCCGCCTCAACCCCCACAGGAGTTTTCAATCAGAGGCTTTGAGGCTTTTTTTTTCCTGAGCTAGAACTCTGGGTTGCGGGGTTCGTCTCGCTCCCCAGTTGTTCCTCCCCGTTTACCCTCACGAGGGAGGGGGGACGCCCGGTCCACAGCCGCCACCTCTCCCAGCCAGCCGCGCCTTTCCCCGGTCCGCCAGCCACTGCCTTGACACGCAAGTCCTCTCCGCCCCTCCTACCGGTCTAGATGTATGTTTCTTAATTTCTTGGTTGTCGGACTTCCATACAGTTCAATTTTCTGTCAGTTCTGGTTGTTTTTTGTTTTAAAATTTGTTGTCCTTCTTTTGGTTGTGCGAGGAGGCACAGTGTGTCTACCTACGCCTCCATCTTGGCCAGAAGTCACGCTGCCGTTTATTAAGTAAGTTCGCAGCAACAGCACTGTCTGGGTGTCTCCGTGTGGTCTCTGCGGGTGTGCAGGGGGACCCCCACTTCCAGCCTCACCAATGAGCCCCTGCTGGGTTCTCAGGTTGCCCTCGGGCCCCCACGTCTCCGCGTCCTAGGGCTGCAGGGTGGGTGATTCCCAGGAAGTGCAGAGAAGCAGGGAGCAGAGAGAATAGCCGGGGAGGCACTGCTGGTGGTTTTGTCTCTCTTGGCGAGGGAAGTTAGGACTCGGACAGCCTGGAACTGAGCCTCAGCGGC
The DNA here is from genome assembly GCA_007922815.1 of Macrotus californicus. NCBI lineage: Eukaryota > Metazoa > Chordata > Mammalia > Chiroptera > Phyllostomidae > Macrotus > Macrotus californicus. Next base: position 878 of record VMDR010001009.1, read on the forward strand.
TCCTCCCGGCAGATGTGCAGAGGCTGGCGGAGCCCTGTGGGCGCGCTGTGCTGGCAGCCGGAGCCACCAGAGCGCCATTTGTAACCGTCTGGGTCTGCTGGCTGCGGAGGTGCTTGGATGTGCATGCCAGTTGCTGGTGGCTTTCCACGCCCCTTCTTTGCTTGGCTTTCTCCCCCCAAAGCTGCAGGTGTAGAGAACCATTTGTCAAAGAAACCACACAAAGCGCACGTCCTACCCCCATGGTGGAGCGAGAAATGGACACGCATGGAGCACAAGACACCAGCAGCCCGATTACAGCCGTGTGGTGACACGGAGTCCCCTCCTCATGAGGTCATGGGCAGGAACCGAGGCGGTGGGGTGCAGGGTGGACTCACTCCCCCGCAGCCCGATTCTTGTGTTGAAGTTCTGGCTCCAGCATCTCAGGAAGTGACCCTGTTGGGGGATGGGGCCTTTAAAGAGGTGATTAAGGTTAAGTGAGGCCACTGGCGTGGCTCTAGCCCACTAGGACTGGTGTCCTTCTAGGGGAAATGGGTCATGGATACATTCATTTGGGAAGGGCACCCATGAACTCGAAGAGGGCCACCCGTGAGCCAAAGGGAGGCCCGGGGCAGATTCTGCCTCACGGCCTCAGAAGGGCCACCCTGCCCACCCCTGGGCCTCAGACTCCAGCCTCTGGGACCTGAAAAGGGTCAGCATCTGCCCGTCTCTGCTGCTTTGTTATGGCCGCCCAGGACACTGAAAGCCAAGTGTGTCCTTCTGGGGGCGGGGGCAGGGTGGAGGGAGGTCATTACTGGTGGCAGTGGTTGGGGTGTGGGGACAGTGGGTGGTGTTTGAGCAGCACCTTTGGGGGCTCGCCCAGCACTCGCTCAGACACCCTGGCCCCGCTGCGCTCCCCACGTGACTCACACAGGGTAGCTGAGAATGCGCCCACTGTCGCACGGCTGGCAGGCGGCAGAGCTAGGATCCGAACTCTGGCAGCCCAGCGCTGCGGGTGGTGCCCTTGCAGGGAAGAGTGGGGGATGCCAAGGAAATTCTCGCTCCAGGAGGCAGAGGCGACTTGTTAGCCAAGTGGCCCAGAGGGTCCCACGACCCCCCGTCCCCTGGAGAGTGGCCCAGGGCAGTGTGGTGCTATGGGCAGCAGGGTGCCCAGGTCACTATTCCTGTCCCGAGAGTGATGTCAAGTGGGGGCCCCACGTCTTTCCCTGCTGGACAGGTGACCAGCAAGTGCCGTGGTCTGAGGGCCTTCCCCGCATCCAGGAGGGCCAGTCCGTGCCGTCTGAGGTCTCCAGCCCTTCTCACCTGTCCACAGTGCTGTCATTCAGTTGTGTCCCCTGCTCCACTTCCGGGGGAGCCCACCCAGGAACAAGTGACCTTCTCCTGCCCTTTCTGGCTCACCCGCAAGCTGGAGACCAAGCTGGGAGATGAGTCTCCTCCAGCATCTCATGGCCTGTGCGGTCCCCACGTGCTCGGCTGATGAAACTGCCACCGCCGTGCGACTTCTCGGAGACCTGCCTCTCCCCCACGGGCGGGACTGGGTGGCCGCCCTGCCATGCTGGGAAGGGTTTGTTCACGTCACCAAGGGATGACCAGGTCTCCTGGGAGGGCGGCGTGGGCAGACGTGCCAGCCACGTTGTATGAGCTCTAAGCCCCACAATGTTGGGGCTCTCCTGGATGCTGCGCCACTGTGGAGGGCAGGCCATGGGCCTGGGTCCAAGCCACTGTGGTAGCCGTCTCGTTGCTGCTGTGAATCGTAGCATCCTGTTTCGCCCGCCGGGGCCTGTGCTTTTCTGCCAGAACATGTCTGTGACGTGGTGACAGGCTGAGCGATTGGCTTGCAAGGAGGGTGACACCTCGGAGGGTGGATTCCATTCGGTGATGTGGCCATGGAAAGAGAAAAGGGGAGGGTCCTGTGGGTCAGCTGATGTGCTTGAGGACATTTCACGGGTTGGTGGCTGACCAAATGGAGGCTCCCTTGGGTGATACAGGCTCCTCTCCTTTGCTACCTGGAAATGAGGAAGGCAGGGTGGTGGTCAGGGGAGGGCCGAGAAGGGACCAGTCTGTCAGTCGGGAGTTCTGGAAGTCTTGGGTGAACTGCCTGGGATCAGGTTCGTGCCAGGGGCAGGTGGGAAGGTGAGCCCAGGAGTTCACGAACAAGTTTATGGGTTGCTTTCCAAAGCCTTTCCCTCTCTGCTATCTTCCTCAGAATCTCTGGTCCTTTCTGGCCAGGGACCCCGCTCTGACATGCACTCTGTGTCCACATCCTGATCTGGTGTCGGGGTTGGAGAAAGACGGGGGAGAAAGAGCACGGGGCTCCCCACCCTCAGGGGACCGTAGGCCCGAGTCTGGGAGGGGGGAGGTTCCCTCCCTCAGAGCTGACTTTTGTCCCTTATGTTGTTGTCCTGCCTCAGGGATGATGTGGGGGCCCAGCGTGAGAAAAGGGAGGAGAGAGAAATTGGAGCATTCACCCTTTCTCCCAGCTCCGGGGGGCCCTCTGCCCACCCCTGCAGCCAGACCCGGAAGGTCCCCTGGAACTGCCCCTGCTTGTGCCAATGCCTACCTTCGGGCGCGAGCTGCTCTGTGTTTGGTGGCCGAGCGACAATGGAGGGAAAGGCTGAACTCACTGTCCACTCGATGGCACTTGAAAAAGATTGTTTTTTTGTTTTTTACAATCTGTCTGCTGCTGCTTATTTTTCAAAATCCCCCTGCGACTGTCCATACAGAGGCCCAGGTGTCACATTTGTGTCTGGCGGGAAAGACCGGGTACAGTGTGCTTTTAAAAATTTACCTGAAGTTGGAGTCCTTGCCCTTGTTTTCCAAAGGTAATTTCACTGTATATAGAATTCTAGGCTATTTCCTTCGGTCATTTAAAAATGTGGAGCCGCCGCCGTCTCGCTTACAGGGTCTGTGTCCGCACTTTGCTGTCACTGGTTTCTCTGCGTCACGTGTCCCTTCCTCTGGATAGTTTGGAGACTCTCTCTTTATCACGGAGGCGAAGGGGTCCGAGGATGACTTGCGTTCACGTTTCTTGCGCTGGAAGTCCATTGAGCTTCTCGAATCGGTGGGTTTGCATTTTTTATCAAATCTGGGGGGTTGTCAACCACTCTTCGACACGTAGGGTCTCGGTCCCCTCTTCCCCGTTGGACTCCAGTTTCACGTCTATCAGGCTGCTGGCGGTTGTCCCAGCTCACTAATCTTAATTTTTAAAAGTTACTTGTTCCCTTTCCGTGTCGTTTTGGACATTTCCTATCGCTGTGTCTTTAAGTTCATTGCTGTTTTCTCCTGCAACATCTCACCTGCTGTTAGTGCGATCCGATGAGTTTTTCATCTCCGACGTGGTGGTTCTCACGCCTACAGGTTGGACCCGGGCTCTTGCACGTTTTCCACGTCTCCGACTGTTTGCATGTGTGGGATATAGGTCTAGTAACTTCTCCTTCTGTTTCAAAGGACTTTATTTTTCAGAGCAGATTAAGGGGTACAGCACAGCTGACGGGAGGGTACAGAGAATTCTCACACACTCTGTGACCCCCCCACATGCAGGGGGTCCCCACTGTTAACACCATTTGCCAGAATGGCACATTTTTTTTAAATCAAGGGAGCAACTACATCAACACCTCACTGTCGCCCGAAGTCCATAGTTTGCCTCGGGGTTCGCTCTTGGCATTGTGCACTCTCTGGGTTCGTGCACACATGTCATGGCACACATCCCTCGCTGTGGCATTGTGCGGAGCAGGGTCACTGCCCGGAGCACCCCTGGGCTCTGCCCGTTCACCCCTCCCTCCCCCCGGCCCGTGACAACCCTGAGCTTTCCACTGCCCCGGAGTGTCGGCTTTTCCGATGTCACGTGTGTGAATCACACATACGTGGTCTTTACAGGTTGGCTCCGTTCACAGAGTAGCCACTTCTTCCAAGTGTCCTCCACGGTTTTTTGTAGCCTGACTGCTTATTGCTTTTCTTAGCTCTAAATACTATGGACAGTCTGGGTGTACCGCGTTTTACTCATCCGCTCACCTTCCCAGGGGCATGTTGGCTGCTTCCAGGACTTGGCGATGATGGATGAAGCTGATACAAACATCTGTGTGCAGGCTTTTGTGTGGATATGGGTGTTCCAGTCCTTTTGGTAAATGCCAAGGAGCATGATGGCTGGATCGTGTGGCGAGAGGGTGTTTAGTTTCGTGAGAATCTGCCAGACTGGCTTCCACAGCGGCCGCACCAGGCCACATTCCCACCGGCAGCGGGTGAGACTCCTGCTGCTCCATGTCCTGGTCAGCACTTGGTGTTGTCAGATTTCCGGATTTTGGCCATTCTGACCGCTGTGCGGTGGTATCTGGTTGTTGCTGTAATTTGCATTTTCCTGATGACATAGGATGTGTAGTATCCTTTGGACCAGCCTTTCAGCCTCTGTGCCCACACTCTGGACACCCCCCCGCCGGCCATGCTGCATAACTGGGACTTCCTGTACTCTCAGGTCTGCACCCGCCTCGCTCAGGGACCACCCAGGATGCCTGGCCCCAGGAGCCAGGGGGCTGGCCCTTCCTCTCCGACTCTCTCTTCTCACTGGGGCTCACAGGTGAGAAGGTGTGGACAGCTGTGCCCTCTCCTTAGTTCCTGCCCCAAAACTCGGCCCCTCCCACCCCTCTTCCCCCTCCCAGCTCCAACAGGAGCAGCTGCACCTGCTGCCGGGCCTCTCAAATTCATCACCCCATGAAGGCCTGAAAAAATGCAAATAAAAGTGAGATTATGATTTTTTTTGTAAATAAGAAATGTGGCAACTCAGATCTGGTTTGGGCTGTGAGCCGAATCCACCAGAGAGACATTGATGTTGAAATATTTGTGTATGTTCTCATGGAACATTTATTGTGGGGCGCTGGGCTCCAATAAAGCCTTTCTATAAATTATTCATTATGGAATTCAGATGAAATGCCAAAAACCCTCCCACCAAGGGGCCGCCGTTTTATATTTTTCTGTTACCTGTGAGGAGCCGGTCTTGGTGAGCAGGACTTGCCGTGGGCCAGGCGGGCGGCGTGACTGCCAGGAGGGATGGTGGATCTGGCACCAAGACACTCCTTGGCTGCAGTCTTTCTTTGGGGACTCACTCTGCGGGCCCTGCGTTGCTCACGGGCTCTTTCTCCTGCTCGAGAGCTGTGGCTTCCTGAGGGCACTGCAGACGTGTGTCCCTGTCCCTGCCGCCTCCTGTCCTTGGAGAGGAGCCTGGCTGCTCCCTTGAGCACAGCCCTTTAGAGCTCACAGAGATCTCCCTGGGCCCCAGTGGAGGAAGGTCCTCACGTCTGCCTGAGGCATGGGGAGAAGGTGCAAGGTGAGGATGCTGGGGGTCGAGGGTCCAGCCCCAGTCCCTGTGGATGGGGCCGTACTGGAGAGAGGTCTTTACAGAGGTCACGAGGGTGGGCCCGGATCCTGAGAACAAGGGGAAAGGTGAGCATGAGGCGTTCATTCAGGAAAAGCTCCCTACAAGCCAAGAGGGCAGGGCCCAGAGCAGACAGGCCTTCAGCCTCAGCAGGAGGCACTGCTGTGGCCTTGACCTTGGACTTCTAGCCTCCAGCACGGAGATCTGTGCATTTTGGTTGTTGGAGCTGCCTGGTCGTGATGTGTGGGCAAGACAGCCTTGGGAAACCAACACAGGGATGGAGTGACCTTTCAATGCTCAAAAATCATGGAGCAGGGTTTGAACCAGAGGCCCCAGGGTCCAGTGCGCCGGTGCCTTCAGGTGGGGGGCACCGTGGCTGGAAGACCCGCTGGGAAGCCCAAGAGCCAGCGGGACGGAGGAGACGGAGGCTCCAGCAGGAGCTCTGCCAGCGCCTTTGCCTTTCCCCTCCGAGGGCTCGGTGAGCTCTCCGTAAATATTTGCGGAGTTAATCTCACAACCCTCAGATGCCTAAACGGGGCTCACTCGCTCGGGATGACGTCCCGAGCACGGTGCTGCTCCCGTGCTGGCCCTGTGTGCTCGGTGGCTGCACCGGGCCACGTCTTGGAACTCAGAGCCCTCCGGAGACCTGGAGTGGCTGCGGCCCCAAGGGCCAAGGCCGGGGACAGGCACGTCTGTCCTCCTGCAGAGCCCAGGCCCGAGGGCAGGTTCTGTGGGAAGGGACGGTGGGGGCGCTTCCTGGAGAGGCTGCAGCCAGGCCATGGGGTTTGTGGGGGGCTTGCTCTTCCTCCGCCCCGGGGCAGACCTAGTTCGCTGGCCCAGTGAAGTCCACAGGTGGCCTGGCCACGTCGAGGATCGGCAGGCATTTCCCATTTCCTCATTTAACGTTGTTAACTGCTGCTTTTCTCTTAGGGAGAAGCAGGTGCTGTGTTAAGGAAACTCTGTGAATGTAGTAGATTTATGCTAAAAATATTTGATGCCTCCCGAAGGAGCATCGGGTGCGGAGAGCCTTCTGGATCCCCGCCGCTCCTGCTCTCATGGGCGTCGGGCTGGGGTCTCTCTCCTTCCTTCACTCCCAGCCAGCCCCTCCCGCTGTCGAACCTGCCGAGTGTGCCGTGCACGCTTTCGTTTTTACTGCTTGTGGGCAGGCTCTGTGGGAGTTTCCTTAAAAACTGCCTGCTTGCGTTGAGGACTCAGCTGTGGAACTTTCCGGAGTCCCTTAGGCTTGACCAAACCCTGAGCCGTCCCCCGGTCATATCTGCTGCTGTCCCTCTGCGGCGTTTCCGCGCAGGCTGTTCTGTCTCCAAGAAACCACCTTTTCCTTCATCCCCCACGTCCCCCAGAGCGCCCCTCACCTGGGCTTTTCGTCTGGCCCGGGCTTCAGGGTCCCGCCTGGCTGTCTCAGCATCTTCTGATCATCCAGCCCCCACCCACCCACCCCTGCTGCCCAGCTCGGGCCCAGAGCACCGTGTCTGGCTTCTGTCACCCCGACTGTTCCCTCCCCACCTGACTCCTTGCGGCAGGTTGCTGAACTTGGCCCTTGTGAGGGTCCACACTGGATTCACTTTTCCGTTGTCCCTGGTCCTTGCGGGTGATAGTCGGTCAAATCACCACATCAAGGAACAAGCTGCGGGAAGAAGGAATGACACGGAGTCACTGAGAAACCCACTCATGTAGACATCTTTTTTATTTCCCCCAAAACAAGCAGAACTTCGGGGGTGTGCGTCAGTGGGGGGAGGGTGTGTGTCTGAGGGCAGGCGTGCCAGGTGAGCGCACACCTGGCTTCATCTACGTAAATCGGGGAGGCCTCTCGGGGCCCCTCTCTCCTCCCTCTAGGTGCGGTGGTCTCCGTCCCTCCCCTGGGTCCCACCCAGACCCCCACTCTCTGCCGAGAGAGACTGGGGTGTTCGGTGCACCTGCTGGACTTTTGCCCTCGTCCTGAATACAAAACAGGGTGGAGAAGGAGGGTCCTGTCCCCTGGCCCCTCAACAGCTGCTCAGTGAAGTCTGTATTTCTGGGCTCTGCGTCTTCACGCCCTGGGGCCGTGTCGGGTGGTGAGAATTCCCGGTAGAGGGACAGTCAGAAGAAAAGAGCAAGGCGGACAGGCCCAGCTCCCGGCTCCTGTCCCCAGCGTCCCTCCAGAAGCCCCTCTAGGTGGAGGGGCAGGCTGAGTCCCCCCCGGAACCAGCTGCTCTCCTCTGCGCAGTGATGTGTTGCGGCGGGCTCCTGGAACGCGCCCTCGCCATCTGTCCCGGGAGCTGGATCGCCGTGCAGCTCCGAGAAAGGAGTGCGGCTTGTGACTGTGAGTCTTCTTTCTCCCTCTTCCTGCCACTGCAGCTGCTCTTACACTTCAAGGGGCTGTCGGGTTTGCAGCCCCCGGCCCACTTTCCACACAGCAGGAACCCCTCTCTCGGCAGTCAGACCTCTCTGGGCTGGGAGACTCCCTGGGGACTGGGGCGGGGGGGGGGGGCAGCAGGAGAAAGGGAGGTGTCTGACACGTGGCCTGTCCTCCAGGGGACCTTGGGCTGGTTCTGGGTCCAGGCCCTGGGCTGCATCCAGGGGACCCAGGGTCCAGAGCCCAGCTGACAGGTTCACATGTACAGTGTGGTGGCGGCCCACCCCCCAGTGACATCCTGGCCTCCACTCCTGCTCTATCAGAGCCTTTCCACCTTGCGCCAGCTACCAGAGGGGCCACCTGAGGCAGATTGGCCACCTGTCCCTTTGTAACACCCGTGCTCCTCACCTGGGCCCTCAGGGCCCTAGATGGTGCTGTTGGCTGCCCTCAGCCCTCCGCCCTCTGTCTCCAGTGTCACCAGCCTCCTCATTTCGTGCCTCAAACACATGGGACACACACTGCATAGACCTTTGCCCAGGCACTTCACCACTGATTCTGCCAGACAGTTAAATGATGTTATTTTTTATTTTTAGAGAGAGGGGAAAGGAGGGAGAAAGAGAGAGAGAGAAACATCGATTGTTTGCCTCCCACACGCACCCTGACCAGGGACTAAACCTGCAACCCAGGCGTGTGCCCTGGCTGGGAATCGAACCGGCGACCTTTCACTTTGCAGGATGATGCTCAACCCACTGAGCCACACCGGGCAGGGCATGAATTCTGCCAGGCATTTAAAGAAGAATTAACATCGAAACTTCACAAACTCTTCCCAGAAATAGAAAAGAGAAAACACTCCCTGGCGTGTTCTGTGAGCCCAGCGTTACCGTGGTGACACAACCGGATGCAGGCTCCCATCTCCATCGGCTCGGGCCACCGAACAGCATGGCCCGGACGGCTCTTTGTTGCAGTCCTGGAGGCTGGACACCTGTGATCAGGGTGCTGCCGGCAGGGTCGAGTCTGCAGACGGCCGTCCTCTGGCCTCGTCCCCCCCATGGCAGACAGGGAGCTCGGTGTCTGTTCTCATGGGGCACCAGTCCCATCACGGCTCCCCCCATCAATGACCTGATCTCACCCTAGTCACTGCCAATCACACTGGGGGGCAGGCCTTCGACCCAGGAATCTGGGGTGCACCGTTCAGTCCCTAGCGGCCACAAGACTCAGCTGCAGGTCGCTCTGCCCAGGAGCCCCTTTCCCTTTGGCCGCGGGCTTGCTCCACTCCTCCCTCCAGCCTCCACTCAAATGCCGCTCCCCCTGAGGGTTTCTATCATTCCTTCATTCATGTCCTGCCTCTGTCTGGTCCCAAAACAACTCAGCCTGATTTACAAGCAGGTCCCACTGCTCTGTTACATCACACTCAGCATCACAGGGACAAGGGCGGTGACAACAGAGAGACAGATGGACAGCCAGTTTGGAGGAGCCAAGGGAGGGTGACGTTTGTGGTGGGCACACAGCAGGGGACGGCGGGGCCTATGTGGGCATCCAGGCTGGTGCTCGGCTCCTCCAAGCCACTGGTGTCCGTCTGGGTATCACCCTCAGGGGTTTGAACTCAGGACAGGTGGAGCCAGGGGTTGGATATGACACGTGGGGCTGCAGCCCACTGATGAGGGGCGTCCCTTTCAGGAGATGTGGAGGCCACTCTCCAGAGGCCTCCAGGAAACCTGAGGACCTGGGTTGGGCCTGGGGCAGAAGCCCAGTCAAGGGCAAGAACAGTGCCCGTCGTGGATGATGGGCTCCACCCCAAGCCTGGGGAGGAGCACGGGCTGCTGTGGGTTAGTCATGGCCCCCCCGGGAGGAGGTGGGGTCCGAGAGCTGACCCCTGAGGAGCATCGAGGAGGCAATTTAGATCTGGAGGCGTGGCCCGATGTCGAGGGCAGAGACGAGTGATTGGCTGGAGAGGACAGGCCAGTTTGCCCGTAGTCCAGGGGACTACAAAAGCTCACTTTGCGAGCAGGTGTTTCAGCAGCTCAGCTTCCGGGGGACCCTGCCCTGTGGGGCTTCGTAAGGTGACAGGGCGTCTGCCTCTGTGACTTGGAATCCAAGGCAAAGGGGCATCTGGGCCCATGTAGACCCCGCTGTAGGGGGGTTCCCACCACCCCAGGTAAGCTCTGCTACACTCTGACATCCCCTGCTCTTTGTCCTTGTCCCCACGGGCCGGCCTCCATCCCTCTGCCTCCCCCACCTGCTCCCCGCTTCCCCCTCCTGAGGTTTTCAGGTTAGCGCTTGAATTCCAGCAAACACGGGCTATTCCTCTTTCCACTGGGCGTGGCAGCTGCCAGAAATCCCACGGCGAGGGCAGCCTTCCTGTGTCCTCCCGGCCAGGGCAAACAAGTCGATGGGCGATGAATGTATAAGGTAAGGTTTAGCTCCCAGAAATCCCGCATCCCTCTCAACCGAGTGCCGTCCTGTGGGGGTCTCAGCCCCAAGTGCCCCCATGCCTGCATGCACTGGCCTCCCCCCAGTGACGTCTTTTCCACAAAGGAGGAGTGACCCCCCGCACACATGGGAGAAGCTGCCTGCACAGAGAAGCTGCTCACACATCCCGTGAGAGGCCAGGCTCCCCGGGAGTCAGTGTGGGGGGACCCCGTCTGTGTGACCTGCAGCTGGTTAGCGGGGACGACTGGGTCCTTGGACACAGCCCGGTGTCCGTCCCTCGGGGTGTTCTCTAATCTTAGGAGAATGACTGAAAACGTGAGCTTTGGAAACAGAGGGGCATGGGTGTGGATCCAGGCCCCGGGTTTGCCGCTGGGGGAGCCCAGGCAGTGGCGGCGGCGGCGAAGGAAGCGGCTTCTTGTTCTCTGTGGAGAGAGCCGGTGGATGGGACCGAGGGCCGTGACAGCGCCCCACGACCGCACCTGGTCCTTAGCAAGCAAGTGCTCGCTGAACGGAAGTGATAAAACCAGTGATTTGGCTTTTTACGAGCAGTTGCTTTGCTTTGTGGTGTCCCCGCTTGGACATTTGGAACTAATTCTGAGGACCCGCCTGGGCAAGAAAATGCCCGGCGTTTACTGAATTCATTTGGAGAACGAGCTCGTTTCTCGTCTCCCCTTGCAGCTTTGCCTTTTCCCAGCCCGCCAGGCTCCCTCCCACACTCGCGCTTCTGTGTCTCTCAGAGGGGCGTGTTTCAGGTGATGGGACTTGGACTGTGGCGTGTGAGGTCCCGGCCTCAGATCCCAGTGCAGCTGGCTGAGACCTGCACGCTCCCAGACGGACTCTGGCTCGTCCCGGTCACATCGGCTCCGGGATTGGGCATGAGGCTGAGCCAGAAGAAATGCCAGTGCCGAGGGAAGACGGGACATCCGTGTGAAATGCCACGTGCATCTCTCCAGCACAGACGTGTGGAACAAAGTAAGGGAGGGAGAGAGAGCCAATGCTGGGTGGACCGGTATCAGGCAGAATTTCTGGAATTTTCCCCGTGAGAGGCTGCAGGACAGATGGAGAAGCAAGAGGCGTAGGTGCGGGGAAGGAAGCCCCGTGAAGCCTGACCGGGGACCAGACGTCAGACCCACACTCATTTTCACTGCGAGAGGCAAGTAAGGTGCAGAGCGACCTGTGGTGATTGGTCTGTGATGCTTCTTCTGCTGTCGTTTCCCGCAGAGAAGGGACCCGGGCTCCCACCTGACAGCCGGTTACGTTTCGGAAGTAGGTTGAATTGTCTGTGCAAAAGACAGGGGCAGGATGTGCACAGAGAAACCATGCTAACCGGAGAACCCCTTCTGGCTTGACAGTGCCATCGTGTGGGGGCCCCAGTCTGGTGTGTCCCTCCTCCCATGAACTTGGGCGCTAGGTGAAGAAAGTTCATCCCCGCCCCCACACCCCGGGGGACAACGACAGGTTTGGAGCGTGAGTCTGCTCAGCAGAAGCCGGGGTGGCCCTCAGCCCTCTGCCCTCAGCCACGTGGTGCGGAGTCTGGGTGACTTCTCAGTCTCTGCTTTTGCCTCCTTCATGCAGGTAGATAACAAACAGGGAGTCGTTGTGGGCTCAGCCCGATTTTTACGCGTCTTTACTATAAATTGCTGAAACTGCGCGGAACTCAGGTGGTCACAGCAGAGACAGCCGGTGGTCCTCCAAACTCCAGAGTTTCCTTCCACCCCAAGGCGCTATGGCCAGAGTCGGCTGTCCAGGCTGGACCTTCTTCTCCCCGGGCACCACCTCCTCCTTCAACCTGCCTGCTTGTTCTGTACTTGGTGTCCTTCCACAAGAGACCAGGCTGGCCGCCCTGATGGCTGGCACTCCCCCTGGGCCCCACGGGGACAGAGGTGTTGGGTCACCACGTCAAGCGAGGAGAGGCTGCTCAGGCAGGGCTGCTGGCCTGTGGCTGGGTCTCGGAATCCCCCTCCCACTCAGGTTTCTGATTTTCCTGCTCCATTACTTAGGTCAGAACATCTGTTCCCATGCCCACGGCCTGAGTCCCAGCCCAGGAGCAGCAGGGGTGCGCTGGGACCTGCCCGTGGAGACTCGGTTTCGCAAACTTGGGGGCAAAGCCCATCTTCTCCTCACTGGTGTGTGGGTGCCGTCCCTGCTGCCCCCCGCTCTAGCCAAACATGTAACAATCTCCTCGTTCACTTGGACTAAGAGGGGGCGCGGCTGCAGCAATTTGCCTGTGTGGCTGAGTCTCTCCAAGAGACGTAATTATTAACGTTCTGATTCCGAGAGGGGTCTGTGTGGATTTCTCAGGGACAGAGGATGCAGTTCTATTTCTAGCTTCTCCCCCTAAATTAACACGGAGGGTTAAAAATACCCTCACTTTTTAATTAATCTTCTGAACAACCGTCTGATGAGCACAAATGGATCCTTGTCCCCTTGCACAGGTGGGGCTGGGGCAGCGAGGGGGCGACTGACTGTGGTCACATCCCCCACAGGTCCAGTAGGGGGAGGCCTCTTGGGGGTGGCAGACACTGGGCCTCAGTGAGATTCTGGGGTTTCACCCCTGGGAATAGAAATGGGGTCCCCAGACCATGCCTCTTGCTTCCTGTCTGGTTTTCCCCGAGGAAATTCGCACTCAGGTTTCCCACGTGCGGGGGTGCATGGGGGCCAGCGAGCCCCGGTGCCACAGCCCAGCCTCATCCTGGGAGGACCAGCTTTGCCACAAGGGCATCTCCCCACCAGGTACCAGTTGCTTCTGGCCTCGGAGGCTGCTGGGCCTTTGACTGCGACCTTTGTCTTTCAGGGGCTGAAGGGGCCGCCCTTCGCCTGGTGGGCTGCCTCAAGATTCCTTCTGGGTGTTCAGAGAAAGGACTGGGAGACCCCTGGGCCAGGAGGCCGCCTGAAGCCCTCTGGCCCCGCTCAGCACGGCTTCCTCTCTGGGGGTGAGTGCCTCGCTTTTTCTTTATTCGGCAGTGTCTCCCAGTTCACTCGATTTCGGCTGAATATTGTGGTGGTGGGTTGAATAGTGTCCTCCAAACTGATGCATTCAAGTCCCGTTTCCAAGTACCTGTGACGATGACTTTGCTTGGAAATGGGATCTTTGCGGAGGTAAGTCAAGCTAAGAGGGGATCATTAGGGAGCCCCTGATCCAAGGTGATGGGCGATACCAGCACGTCCTGGCTGAGGCAGTATTGGGGCGCCTGAAGGACGAGCAGGTGACCGCAGGCTCAGGTGGGGAGAGACAGGGTTCCCCAGGTAGCTAAGACCTGGGGCTTAGCCTAGAAGGTGAGAGAGAGTGTGGGGTGTGACAGGCACTGAGGCACCCCCCTCACCCACGACTGGACAGAGGGGCCAGAAGGGGCCGGGAGGGTGGCACAAGGCCATGGAGGTTGGGGGGAGCCACTTATTGGGGGGCCTTGTGAACTAATGTAAACCGAGGTAAGCCAAGGAATGTATCCCCAGAATATGGGGGAAATCAATAATTACCGTGATTTAACATCTTCCCCTGTTTTAAATCACCGACTGCTGAAGCCGGCAGTGAAACCTGGTTATCCGCGGGGCCATGCGCGTGTCCACATTCGGCCTGGGCAAGGGCCGTGTGAGCCATGCAAGGGCGCCCCGCACTCTGCCCTGCAGAGAGCTGGCCACGGCCAGTGCACAAGGTAGAAATGTCACCCAACGCCTCCGTTTGGGCGGCCCCCTTACAGGGCTGGGGGCAGGAGCTGCGGCGCAGGAGGCCAATCGAGAGTAAGTAGAGTCAGGGACCAGGAGGGCGGATTAACAGGACAGGAGGGAAATCAGTGAAGGCTCGTGGTTCTTCTTTTGCTTATTTATTTTTTCTTGGCTGACATTGGTGACTAAAACCGTACAGGTCTCAGGTGCTTTGAGAGGCCTCACTGTTGAGCTGGTTCTCCCTGGGTGCACGGAGGGGTGTTTAGAATGTGCTATGGCCCGGCTCTCAGTAGAAGGCAGGGGGATATACGTATCCACCAGCGCCTCCTCCCCCTCATCTGGGGTGGTTCCTGTGTGGGGGCATCCTACCACTTTGGAGAAAGACTTAGGGCGGAAGACCAGGGAGGCAGGGGACACGGGTTTGAGGTGGGATCCCATCAGGGTGCAGGGGGCTGCCCACAAGAGCAACGCTGACACCAGGCCAGCGGGTGGCACTGGAGCCCGCCCCGACTCCTCAGATGGGCAGGCACCTCGATCCGGGAAGGTGCCGGGTGGTGGCTGGGTGGACGCTCAGGCCTGAGGAATTTGTGGAAAACGCTCCATTTGGGCTGCCTGGCCCTGGAAGCCGCCGCGTCTCTTTCCTCCGCCAGTCATTCCGGATTTCTCGCTGCCTGCGTGGGCTGTGCTGGCCCCGGGCACTAGTTATCGGTCTGGAGGTGAGGAGGTGGGGGAGGATCCTGAGGAGAAAAGCGTCAACTTACGGGGCCTCATTACATGGAGACTTGCCTTTTTATGGTTGCCAATTCGGAGGAGGTTTCGTCTGGAAAAGGGGCGGGTGACTCCTTCTCCATCCCAGAGGGTTCAGAAGATGAAGTCTCAGGCGCATGCACCTGAAGTCTCCAGCCCTTGATCAGGGTCTCCCTCTTTCTGTCAGTCCTTGACGTTGGCCTTGGAGACCTGCCAAGGCCATGGACTCAGACGCTCTCGGTTTTTCCACCCTTCAATGTAATTACCGTCCTGGCTCTCAGCCCCGTCTTCCCACGGGCTGCGGGAGGCGAGGACGCTTTAAATCCTGCCATGGATGCTCCTGGCCTTGTTAGCGTGTCCTGAGCCGATAACCGGCTGACCCGGACCTGCCACTCTCTCCCGTCCAGAGTAAGGCAGTTATAACACAAAGCCAGCAGACTACCCAGCCCTCACTGCCGCCTTGGGCTCACGTCAAGGGCTGGTGACAGCCAGCGCACGCTTCCCTTCCGCCTGTACCTCAGCTGACACCCTGCAGCTGACAGCTTGGATGGCTGTGATGCTCCTCGACACCACGGGTCACCACTGTGCTACTTATCTCCCAGGAAGGGAGGCTTTGTGGCTGTCTTACCAGGAACAGTAGCACTCTGGGGGTCCCTACTTCCCAAGTTGGGTGTGGAGTGTCCCCAGATGCAGGGCCTGCGTCGAGGACATGGGCACAGGCACTTTAATGGGGGTGTGACCCCAGGGAGCAGGAGCAAGGGCAGTGGGAGGGGGACAGGGTGGGAGGGAAACTAAAAGACGATTTGTTACAGGGATGACCATGGCTGTGTTCTCCCAGGGACCCCATGTGGCCGTGCCGAGTGACTCTCGTGGGGCTTTGAGGTGAGGCTGGGCCACTTGTCCGCCAGCTCCCAGGCCCTATTTTTTCAATCCTCGCCCAAGGATATGTTTATTGATTTTTAAAGAGTGGGGAAGGGTGGGGAGGGAGAGGGAGAGGGAGAGGGAGAGAAAGAAACATGGAAGGTTTGCCTCCCATACATGCCCTGACCAGGGATCGAACCTGCGACCTTCTGGGGTACCGGACGACACTCCAACTGAGCCACGGGCCAGGGCTGTGCCCTCGTTACCTGCCCTGCCCCTCTGGACTGTGAGTACCAAAGGGCTGGGCTCCATCACTGGTGGGGGTGGGGAAGCTCAGATGCAAACAGAGGGTAGTGAGCACGTGACCGAGGAACTGTCCACAGCCACGGTGCTGAACTCCGTGAGCGGGGATGCTCGGGTGTGGCGTTACCCAGCATCTGCTACACCCAACATCCCATTGGTTCCTGTTTCTGTAGGTTGCATCATCTACTGGTACCTCAGGGGGTGTCAGGGCGGGACACTGTTCTCTCTGCCTGGGATAACCAGTGCCTCCCCCTTTCCTCTGTGTGGGCTCCTGTTTGCTTCCAAAGTGCTCGAACACCACGCCAGCCTGAAGCCTTGCCTGCGCGCACCGTGGACTTGCTTCAGAAATCCAATTTCCTTTCCCGACGGTCATGGCATTTCAGCCCAGCCTCCTCAGTCCCCGTGGATTCACACGGATGGGGCACGCAGCAGCTGTGCCAGGGGGGCGGGGGCAGCGCACCAGCTGGGGGCCTCTTTACAGCTTGCACGTCAACTCCTATTTGTGCAGGAAAAACCCAGACACCCAGCTGTTGTGCCGCGGGTGGAGAAAATGTCCCATTGGCTCCCATTTCTGAATTTTGGTCAAGTCGTCTGCTGGAACTTCGGGGGTGTCAGTTCAGGACGCTGTCCTCTCTGGCTGGGATAGACAGTCCCTGTCCTGTTTTTCTCTGTTTGGGCTCCTGGAGACATGCGCCAGCTGTTTCAGCAAAGCCAAAGTGCCCCCCTGGGGCACAGCCGGGACAGCTCAGCCAGGAAGGAGACTGCTTTTCTTCCACGTTGGGAGCCGGCCTCAGCTCTCTCTGCTGCCCGTGGCACTCTTGAGTTAGAGGCACCCCCCAGTCATGGAAGAGGCCCGACCCTGAATGAGGGGCTTAGCAGTAGGAGCCAGGGGGCTGCATGTGGCACTCTGAACAATGTGTTGTGTCTTTGACCTTGCTGGTTGCAGAAGCCCCATCCCAGGGGCCACCGAGCAGCTGGGACGCAGCAGCATGGGAAGACCAGGGAGAGGGAAAGTTAGCGATCGGGGCCCCTGGGGTGGGGCCCGCTGAGCACCTTGCTGAATGCAGGGGCGGGCGGTCATGGCTTCTCTGCTCAAGAGCCCCCAGGACACCAGCGAGGACACGTGACGGGGTTTGGGGCTTGGGGGTGACAGTGATTCCCAAATTGTCTCCAGCTCTGCTGGGAGCTCAGGGCCCAGGATGGTGTCCCTGGTGGGCGCTGTGTGCTCTTGCAGCTTGGCGGCCCATTTATCAAGTGGTGTGACCTTGAGCATGTTATTAGGTTTCTCTGAGCATCCGCGTCCTCGTCAGAACCAAGGGCGTAACCCTCTGCACCTCAAAGTGTTGTCACCGGGATTAATGAGGTGAACAGGCGATGTGCTGGCCCTGTACAGGGCACACAACCGAGGACTCCCTCCCTCTCCTCGGTCTCAGGCAGAAGGTCAGGCTCTGCGGCTCTGCTGGTGGGAAACTCTCAGTTTTGGGGACAATGAACCAAACGTTGGCACTGACCTCAGGCTCTCGGAAGAGTGATTAAAAGGGAGCCTTCAGATGTCGGAGCCAGGAGAGGCCTTTGGTCTGCTGGCTTTGGCGATTCCGTTCTGCTGTGGCCTCGCCGGCCACCTGGCCGCTGCTCGGTCTGCAGGCTTTCCCGATCCCCCTTCCAACAACGACCAGAAAGGAGCGAGCCAGCCTTCACGGGTCCCGCTTCCTTGCAGGTCAGCACTCTGCTGAGATTTGGGTTGAAAGTCCTAGTGAGGGGCTCATGAGAGCTGAGGATACTAAATCTGGGCCCTCGACCAGATGGAAAACTTGGTCACCAGGCACCAGAACCACCCCTGGCTCCGTCTCTTCCCGAGTTTCTGAAATGATAGTTGTGCAGGCTTCTGTGTGTCAAGCGCAGTTCTGAGTACCGTTCGTGCACAAAGCTATTTATTCCTCTCAGTGACCTGCAGGGCAGGTGACCACTGTTACAGACGGGGGCGCCATGGCACCGAGAGGGGAAGCGCTGTGCCTAGAACCATGCAGGGGAAGGTGGCAGAGCTGGGGTTTGGGGTCCAGAGACCATGCACAGAGCCACACTGCTGTCACGCCTAGGACATAACCTGGGGTACGCTTTTGGCCCCACTGGACGTGCAGAACAAACCTTTTCACAATGAATGTGTCTTCCACCCAGGTTCATAGGCCATGGGGATTAGGGCACATTTCTGGGACCACGTTCCCCGCAGCATCCAGGCAACACTGGAGGTGTGGACATGGAGCCAGACACAACCTCTGAAACCCTGTAGAGGAATTGGTGGCCTTGGGGCCTGACCCGTCTTGGGATCAACGCTTCCCTGAAACTCCAGGGGTAAGTCTCAGTCTTCCTCTAGGGGAAGGGGGCTCCAGGGTGTATCTGCAGAAAGAGACACTGTTGGCCTGTTTCCTGGGGCCATCTTGACGTCATTTTCCTGCAGCTCCGAGTCTGCCCCTGCGTTGGATTCTGGGTCAAGCACAGTCGGAAGACTATGTAAGTTCCCCCGGTAGAGTCCCAGGGAACTGAATATGTGTGCGTTGGGGAGCAAGAGTCACTTGATGGGATAAAGTCCCAAGCGGAGGTGGGGATGCACCTGAGCAGGTGCACCACAAGGGTCAGAACTCCTGGTGTAACCTGGGTCGTGGAAGGGGAGAGGAAGGGACCCAGTGCTGGACTTGAACTTTAAATGGCTGTCGTTTATTCCTCCCCCTGACACGGGTGCTCAGTGTGACTCTTTTTTTTAAATCTTCACCCGAGGACATTTTTTTCATTGCTTTTAGAAAGCAAAAAAGAGAGAGAGGGGGAGAGAGACACAAGCCTGGGAGAGAGAAACATGTATCGGTTGCCTCTTGTACATCCCTTGACCAGGGATCGAACCTGCAAACTTTTGGTTTACAGGACAAGGCTCCAGCCCACTGAGCCACACTGTCCAGGGCTCAGTGTGATGCGTTCGTTGTGGACTGATGGGCAGGTTTCTGCACAGAGGCCACCGGAGCAAGGTGACTGCTGCCTACTCCCCATCCCCCAGGTGGGAGGTGGCCGCCCGGGGAGACTATCAGAAAACAAAACCCATAGGCGACCAGACTGAGCCTGGGGACCGATGTCCTGTCTGGTGCCGTGCGCACCCGCATTTACTACAGTCCATGTGACAGAGGGGCCACCGTCAGAAGTGTGTCCCTGGGGACGGACTGCTGACCCCGCCCCATCCTGTGTCTTCCAATGCTCATAAAACATAGACACACACGCACGCACACACGACATTTCCACGAGACAGTGACTCCAAAGCCAGCAAGCGCCACGCCCCCCCGCCCCGCCCCCCCCCCCCCCCCACCAGGAGCCAGGTCAGAGGCACCCATCATGGTGTCGTTTTACTCCAGGGCCAAAGATCCCTTCATTCAGCTCCGAGTTTTACAGCTGCTGTGCCAAAGGGCGTTCTGTCAATTCCGCATGCCGCTGAGGGGCATGGCGGGGAGTGCGGTGTGTCTGACGCGTCTCCATCTTGAGCATCGGTCAGAATCACCCTGAAAGCCTGGCACGGGTCCAGCCGCTCACGGCACAGTGAGCGCGGAGTGGCGGAGGGTCCATGGTGGAGGGGGCGAGGGCACAGGGCAGGAGACGTGAGCGCTTTCCTGCTACGACCTGATCCCTGGAAGCAAAGCGTTTGCTTCAGCGGATGCCGCGTTTATCTACCCCGGGTTCGGTTTTTATTCAGACTCCGGAGTTTATTTCCCGTGTGAGGTTAAGATGTACACACACATTTTCCGAAGCACTTCTGCCTTGAGTCCTTTTCACACCCGGAGGAGGTACGTGCCTGAATTAAAGCGCTTGATTAAATTTTTAAAAGATGCTTTTGCAGCATCACATTGTGTCCAGACAAATCCGCCCTGTTTGGGTGCAGGGAGCTCAGACACCCCCGTGCGGTTGCCCATGCTGTGTGACCACTCATCCAATTCGTGTCTTTTGTCAACACCCACCTATCATCTCAGTCCATGGGGGGCTGGTCTGGGTCCTCTGCTGAGGGTCCCCCTAGGCTACCATCGGGGTATTGGCCAGGCTGTGTCCCTCCTAGAACTCAGGGTCCCCCTCTGAGATCTCTCACTGTTGGCAGAGCCCAGGTCCCGCAGTTGTAGGGCTGAGGCTGTCCTTCCCTGGCTGGCCTCTGGCCAGGGGCTGCTCTCGGCTCCAAGAGGTCATCCCCTGCCCAGGGCCCCATGGCCGCCAGCCATCCAGCCCAGGGCAGGCCATGCTTGGACCTATACCGGTCGTGTTAGGTCCTGGGACCCGGGCTTCCTTCTGTCTGCAAACCGCCCCTGGGGGCCTCCAGGAACGCTGGGTGGAAAGGCCTCTGCCTCTGCCCTTGGGTCGGGTCCAGAGACGGAAGGTTATTCTGACCTCAGGAGAGTGTTTGACTTGCCCCTTCGATTAGCTTGGCCGCAGGGCGGGCTGGCAGAAACACCCGCCCCCAATGTCTTTGTCGCCTTGGACGTCGGGGGAAGAAGTGAAGGGGTCCCTCCTCCTTGTCCTGAACCGGGTTCCTCAGGTGCTTTTCCTTCACGGTAGCGAGGCTCAATCAGAGAAAAGGCACAGTGGGTGCGGTGACAGCATCTCCTGACCCACAGCGCCCATCACAAGTGGTCACCACGCAGACCCGTTGGGTGGTGGCCAAGTTACTCAGATGAGGTTGTCCTTGACAAGCCACCTCTCCTCGATGTCCCAGGGACTTGAATGACTGGTTCCCACTGGACGGGGAGCAAGGAAGGCCGAGGCAGACCCTCCAGGTCCCCACCTGGCCCCAAAGGCTGGGTTGAAGGAAACGTAGATGACATTTTGTTTTCAAAGGCAACCCAGTGCTTGCACACCCAGCTCTGAGTCTCTGCTTCTGGAACCCAGAGTGGAGTTGGGGGCCTGCAGCTGGTGGGGGGCAGGGTCTTTTTCTGTGGGAGTCTCCTGGGAATTCTGGGGCAAATGAGACTGTAGAGTTCTGAGCTTTGGGACATGTCATCTGAGGACACAGATGGTCGTCTTCCCATGGGATAATGGGATGCCCATGCTGGGCCACCGAGGGCCTCCTGGCTGTGGGACCCTAAGCCTGGCAGGAGATTCCAGGGGGCAAGGTGGGCTCTTGCACAGGGCACCCTGGCCCAGCACGCGAAGGGGTGCAGGGCTGGGCTGGGCAGTGGCTTGGGCCTCTTGGGGGCCTCTGGGTGAGGGGTCCCCTGGCTGGCCCTGTGGTAGGCAGTTTCTGTGGGTGGCCACCCCAAGGCCAGACTCTTCATTAGAGAGACTGAGAGCTAGTATGTTTCAGCATCCAGACGTGGACCCAGGACCCTCTGTCCTTAGAGCTCGTCAGCGTGGGGACAGAGGTGTGGGCAGGTGTGTTTAGGCTGGAGGAGACAGGCCACCTGGCCGACACTTGGCAGGGCTCGAGATGGGACAGGACCCACAATGACCATGAGCGACGGACAATGAGGTTTTCAGGAAAGCTCCTCTCTCTGGGTCTGAGTGCAAGGAAAAGCTGCTGTGCCCTGCAGCTCGGAGTGCCGCCCCTCCTGGGTGGGTGCGCACCGGGGTTCGTCGATGCTGTTCTGACTGGCGAAGGGCCTCCGGCAGCCCTGCTCTGGAAGGCGCCCATGTTCCGGCCACACCAACTTTTCAGAAATGCCAAACACAGCAGCCACGGCCTCGCTCTGTTCCTGCCCGCCCCTTCTCCCTGTTTCAGCTTGGAAAGGGGACGTTCAGACAATGGCAATTGTTTCCTGTCAGGTGCGAGGGGGCGGGGAATGAGACTCAGAGGGGCTGAGGAGAGAAGCCAGTGGCAGCCAGCAGGAAGGGCCGACCCACGCTCGGCTTCTCTCCGTCCCTGCTCTCAGCGGGTAACGGCTGTAGATATTTCCTCCAAAGCTGAATAAATGGGCCTTTACAGAAATTTAGTAGGAGAATAAACCGCCGATGAAAGAGATCAAACACTTAGAAAAAAAATCACTTAATGTTTTTATTTACACCAGATGGGAAAATACCAGCTTGGTTTGGGATGGCAGCAGTTACGTAATATACAACCGCAAAGCCAATTCCTAAATGCATCGTGCTCTGGAGTTGCAGGTCCCCGGGTGCCCGATTTATATCCTGTCCTGCCTCGGAGCGGGTGAGTGGCAGGGGGTGGAGGGGAGGGGAGGGAGCCCCGGAGCTGGAGGGGAAGGCGGCTCAGAGAAGCGGGAGGCAGACGCGGCTCAGGTGCGGTGCGAGGCAGCAAAGTGGCTGATAAGGGAAGGGCTGTAATTTATTTTGACACTGAGCATGTATTATTCAGCCAGAGTAAAAATAAGCCTTATTAGCCGGGGAAGCAAATCCCCCTTCGTTGGCCCACGCTACGCCAACTGCCACGTACTAGTGACGATCAGGACAATAGCGGAGTTTGCAAACATCTTGTCAGCACTCGAAGAATCAAATCCCTTGCTGGGAAGAGATACACAAACTCACAAAAGCATCTACATAATACGTTTAATTTCCCCCCGGCCCCCGAGCCGAGCGGAGCCGCGCCTCGCTGCGGGTGAGATACTGCCGGGCCCTGTGCTCTGTGGGGCCCCAGTCTTGGTGTGGGTGGGGCTGGTCACCTGTTTACCCGCTCATCCATTTGTTTCTCGATTCCCCACCAGCCCCGAGCCACGCACTTCTGCACAGACCTCGCCGCCGAGGATTCTTGCTGCCCTGCAAAGCAAGTATCGTCGGTCTTAATTTTTCAGACGACAGACAGGAGGCTTCGTGAGCTGTGGGCACAAGACCGTGGGACCTCCAGCCCTGAGCCAAAAATCAACCTTTTGCCTTGCTGACTCTCGCGGTGGGTCGGATAGCGCTCCCCCAAATTTACATCCACTGGGAAATTCAGAATGTGATCTCATCGGAAATAGGGTCTCTGTATATCATCCACTGAAGATGAGCCCATATTGCACGGGGGCCCCAAGCCCAGTCACAGACACACGGGAGAAGGCAGTGGGTGACCGAGAAGGGCTGAGAGGGACCTGTATACAAGTCAAGGGTTGTTGGTCGACACCACGTGCTGGAGAGAGGTCTCCACAAGGAACCAATCTGCCGACACCTTGACCTTGGACTTCCGGCCCCAGAACTGGGGGCGGGGAAGCAATGCCAGTTGTTTTATGCCCTTAGTTGTGATTGTTTGAAGGCCAAAGTGCAGAGGTCACTCCTGCAAGGATGAGAGGGAGGACGTGGCGGGAACCACCGGCATGGCGCTGCCTGGCACTGAGAAGGGTTTTCTAGTAGGACCCTGCCACCATGCTGTGTCCAGCCCAGGGTGGTCTCCAGCTGGCTATGGGCTCAGGAGCAGGCCACGTGCCTATGAGGCTCCAGGGGCTGTGCTGGCTTTGAGCTGAGGTCCCAGGGGGAATGGCAGTGAGGGACGCTGGAGGCCGGAAGTCCAAAGTCAAGGTGCTGGTGGGGCTGTGCTCCCTTTGCTCCGAGGAGCCCCGCCCCCTGCTGTCCCTCAGCAGACGCATCACTCACCCCGACATCACCTATGAAGGGGTAGGACGGCTTCCTGAGCAAGCACACGTGGCATCGTGTCCAAACTCGCTCTGCTTAGCTGGGCAATTGAGTCCCCTGGGCCCTGGCTCCTTCCTGGGTGGTGAGCCATTAGAACGTCCCCGAAATCAGGATGGGTCTGATCACCAAAGGGGGCTGCCCATGACCGTGGGCGTGTGGCTGATGTTCTCACACTTTTTCAGCCTGCTCGGCCTCAACGCTTGCAGGTGGGCATGGGCCTGGGGGACAGTTCTGGAGACAGCACGCTTGTCCCAAGAGACAAAAGTGTGGCCAGGTAGCTGTCAGGTGGAGGATCAGGCCAGGGACTGCTTGGTACAAGTTCCCAGAGGGGGCAGCCGTGGACCAAGTCCAGTCTGAAGGCCAGCTGGGCCCAGCAGTGGCCTCAGCACCTCGGCCTTCTGTGGGTTCTCCTGGGGTGAGCTGCACCTGTTGCTCCCGGCGGTTCCGAGGACACCGACGTGGGGACAAGCACGGGCCCCGATGGCTCGGAGCAAAAAATCGAGTCAGAGGACTTGGACTCCCACAGGTAAAAGTTTCGAGAGCACCTTCACTAATTTGTGGCATGTCTACCTTTTTATGTGTCCGCTGGAGTGACGGCCTATAAAAATCCCCATCCAATTAAGTCCAGAACGGCTCCTTCGATACGTGTAAAATAAAAGTTAGTGATAAGAAGGCGTCGGGTCAGTTTAATTGGTGGCGTTTTTCTTTCTTAGTGGTAGATAAAGTAACAGAGTATTTTGCCGTTGATGGCATCTTAAATTCGATGAAATATTCTGCGTAAAACGCAACACGTGAGAGTCGCTGTGTGCCAGGCAGAGCTGCAGGCATGCTGAGGGTTCTAACTCGTGCAAGTCTTAGGACAGACTTACAAGGTGGTGGGTGTGGGGAGGGACGCGCACCTAGAGAACCCTGGGGCTTGGGGGGGGTGCGAGAGGGGAACAAAGACCCGAGGAGGGGAGGGAGGACTCCAGAGTGTCCCTGTGCCTTGAGAGGTGACCTTGGTCTTGGTGACAAGGCGTCTGGTGTGTGACACGCCCCCCTGGCGATCATAACCTGCCTCTTGGTCTTCTTGAAGGTGTAAGTGCTTGTTATTATTGCTTTATTAAACCAGAAGAAAACCATTTGCGTGTTTTACTACCCCCACAAGAATGGAGGAAAAATCAAGGGGAAACGTCCCCTCATATCCTGTCGGGTTTGAAAACATTGAAGCAAGGCGGTTGAGAATCTAATTACATTTAAATGAACAACAACTCTATAAAGAAGATTGATTTATTCAATTTTTGGAGCTCATTTCATAGTTATTTTATCCGGAGGGGGTGTGGGGACTCCCTGTCGCTGAAGTCGGAAGTTCCACGCCGTCCTTGTGGGGTTTCCTCCGCTGCAGCGGGCTCATGATGTCCCTGTGCCCCTGTCTGTGTCCCCTGGGCCATGCTTCAGGGCAGAAGTCCCCAACCTTTTTGGCACCAGGGACCGGTTTCATAGGAGACAATTTTTCCACGAACGGGGTGTGGGGGATGGTCTCGGGATGATTCAAGTGCATCACATCCAAGCTCACCTCCTGCTGTGTAGCCGGAGTTGGGGCCCCCTGCTCCAGGACAGAGCTGGGGAGATGTGATCACACCGTGTCTAGTCTTTTGCGATGAAGCCCAAGCTGCCCCGGGAACAAACAGCTGCTTTCCTGAAGCCTCTCTCTGTGGGGCAGACGCCTTTGGTGACGCCAGAGTTTTGGTTAAATTCCTCGTCCAGGTGCCTGGTCAACCTAACCAAAAACACCCACCCACCCATCGTCAGACCACCAGCATCTTTGCATGCTGTCTTCTCATGAAAGCTCAATAATTACTTTTTAAAAATGGATGACCACTTGCAGGGTAAGCAATGTGTCCAGGTCCCTGGGTGCTGTCTGCTCTGCCTCCACATGACCCTACTCGGCAAAGCCTGGTTTTGGAGCCGTGGTCCCTGTGATGCCCCCGGACCATCGCTGCGATCTTGCCGAGAAATGGCTGTGGGAAGAGAAGCCCTGTTCTCATCCACAAACATGTTATCATGGCCCCTTCCCCCACGGGGTTCCTGGCGTCCACGCCAGAGTTTTCCCGCCAGGAGCACACACGTTCGCTCCTTTGAGACAGAAGACTCTCACTGTTCACACCCCTCCATGTGGTCTGGGTTGGGGGTGTCTGGAGCCACATCCAAGCTCAGGTGCAAAATCCAGTTTGCCCCCCTCTTGTCCCTGGTTCTCATGTCTCATGGCACTTGGACGCCTCCATCTCAGTGAGGGACTGCCACCCCTGGGAAGCACAGGGACATGGGGGCAGGGTCCTGGGTATTAGCATCCTCGGGCTGTGTGCCAAGCCCAGCTGTGTGGCCTTGGGTAGGTGACGAGCGTCTCTGAGCTGAACCGTTGCCAGGTTCCATATTTTTACATCGTGTGAGCCCGATTTGGCAGCGCAGGCATGTGGAGCTTGGCTGGGATCCAAAGAATCATTCCAGTTTCTCATAACATTCTAGGTAAATAAGCGCATAGTAATTCGTTCTTGCCAAAGGGCACATGAGAGAGGTAGATTTAGTGACTGTCTTCCTCTTTTTTTTTTATATCCTCACCTGAGGACATTTTTTTACTGCTTTCAGAGAGAAAGGAGGAGAGAGAAAAACATCCATGTGGGAGAGAAACATTAATTGGCTGCCTGCCGTAGGTACCCTGACCAAGCCTCGAACCCGCAACCTAGACATGTGCCATGGCCAGGGATCGAACCTGCAGCCTTTCAGGGTATGGGGCGATGCTCCAACCAGCCGAGCCACCCTGGCCAGGCTTGTCTTCCTGTTTTTCATCTTCAGAGAAAGACAGGAGATGTCACCTCCTGCCGGCGGGAGCCTGTCCTCTGTGCATCTTAGAGATGAAAGGATGGGGCCCACGCCGCCCGGGAACTGGGGAGCCAGTCCGTGTTAGTCCCTGACCTTTCAGGCCACGGCAGCCTCTCTGATCCTGACTCCAGTTCTAGTGTGTGCGTGTGTGCGTGTGTGTGCGTGTGTGTGCACGTGTGTGCGTGTGTGGTGGGAGGGTGTATCCACATCACCAAGCCGTTCTCAGATGCCAGTCGATGTCCTTCACTTCTCCCCAGTGCGGACACCGCGTGAGGCCAGCGTCAGACCCCATAGGTGAAGGGCCCGACGCCAGGTTGTCACCTGGGCCTCTGACCACCTGCCTGTGGACTGAAAGTTTGGTGACCTGGGCAGAGCTGCTCACCCGTGGCGGCCCCTTCGCTGCTTTATTGTGAAAGGCCACAACTCAGGACCAGCCCGACGGGAGAGCCCATGGGTGGGGCACAGCCTGGGCTGGGGTGCGGGCTTGGCGCTCTGAGAGGGAGCAGGGACCCCAGCACCCACACCTGGGCGCCACCCTGGCAGCTCTCTGGGCCCTCTCTTCCCGGTGTTTTAGGGAGGCCTCACGACACAGTCACAACTGATCAAGTCACTCGACCTCCAGTCCCCGCCTGTCCCTGGAAGTTCCGACCCTCTAATCCAGAAATAGCTCTGCTGGCACCCAGCCACAGCTCAGGTGCTTTCTGCAGGTCACCTTGTCAATGTAACAAAAGACATCTTCATCGCTCTCCCCTCAGGGACTCCCAGCGTGGGGGGGGGGGGGCTCTGGGCCAGATGCTGGATGGAGGCCAAGCCTCGTTTCCTACGGTAAATCCCGGGCCCACAGCCCACCTTGTGCACAACACCTTGCGAACCCACTTAGGGTGAGGCTTTAGCCGAAGGATGAAGGGGGCGGCTTGCTTCCTGAGGCCACTGTGTGAGGGCAGCCTAAAGGAGGCAGCAGTGGCCAGAGCAGGTAGGACATGTCGGGTCAGGATGTAAATGCAGAGTCCCAGGCCCCTCCTTGGATGCTCTTGTCCAGCACGGCTGGTGGGGGTCCCAGGAGCGTCATGTCCTTCAGGCTCCCAGGGGGTTCCCACTGAGGCCAGTGGGGTTTGGGGAGCCTGTAGACATCGCCCCGGTAACCCTGGTTCCTTCCCAGCCCTGGCCTGGGGTCTGAGAGTTTGTCCGATGCTGGTGCTCCTCCCCCCATAAACTGCCAAGAGCAAAACACACTTCAGAGATAGCTACTTAGTCTCTCCTTTGGCTTGATTTTCTTTTTTTTTTTTGGAAGCCAGTCGGTGCTGCAGATGATGAAGCAGGGAAGGGATGCAATCTGGAAGGGGCTGAGTTATTAAAACCCTCTGTGTAATTCAGATCGATCACAGCGTTTCTGAGGCCAGCTAGCCGGGCGGTGGGTCAGCGACACTGCAGCTGCGAGTCCTGACACCGGGTCCCTGTGAGGGGGTGACTCATGCATGTTCCTGGGGCCCGGCTCAGGCAGTTCTGGGCCACGGGTTCTCGCACACAAACCTGGGGACCCCAGAACCCAGCGAGGTCACCATAGACATTCTGCCCCCCCCCCCCCCCTCCTAGCTAACCAACAAGGCAGGACAACCCTTCCAGAAACTTCTCTCCATGGGGGAACTGGGCTGCACCCCATCCCTCCTGTCCCAGAGCTCCTGGCTGCAGGCGTCTGTCACATGAACCAGCTTCTCTGGTGCAGGTGCATCCCATCACTCACCGGGCATCTGTTTAGACACACTCTCCCTCTGTCTGGTCACCTGCTCGGTGTAGGCTCAGGCCCACCTGTGCAGCTCAGCCGGGGCATTCATCCTGGGACTTCTTCCAGGTGGGGAATTCTGGCCCAGCGCCCAGCGCCTCCCTCCCCGGAGCTCTGCACACGCTTCCCACTCTGCCGGGCAGGGACAGCGAGGGAAGGGGGGAGAGTCATCTGTGCCTCTCAGAGTGGGGCAGAGGCGCCCTGGCCCCCTGAGATCTCTGAGCCTCGTGGTGTTTTACACACGGGGATGTAAAGGACAGCATTGGAACGCTACTTGACAACAGCTTGATAACTTTGTATGGGGCCAGGCAGGCACTGGAAGTATCGGGCCACCACTCTGCAAGGCACATACATGTTTAATCAGCATGCGGTACAGCTGACACTAATATAATACTGTATGTCCACAGAAACTGAAAAATAAAATTAAAAAATTGGAAAAAGGGGCTTTAATATTCTCGACCCACATTGAAACGCACGACGCAGATTAACATATTTAACCCTCATGTTGATTTTATGATGGGGAGTTTCAGCACCACCACTTTGAAGGTAAGAAAAGAAATACAGAAAACGGAACTTAAGGGTGAAAAAAATCATAGGATAAAGAGAACATTATGTAAGAATAAATAAGTGAAGAAGAGCTATTCATCATTCATATAGAGGAACCTAACTGCATAGCTTCGGAAAAAACAGGAAGCGAAGTTAATAGAAGTTCGGAGAGAAATTTTAACGAAGGTTTTCACGACAGGTCGGGCAGATACGAGAAGGCAGACGGCCCGCCGTCTTTGTTGGCTCCGCGGACGCGCTGGGGCTGCGAGGTGGGCGAGCAGCCTGCCCCCGACGCTCGGAGGGGCGCCCTTTCCCCACGCCCACGAGAAACCGCCACAAAAACGGGCCTCGGCTTTGAAGAGTCTATATAAGATGAGCTGCGTTCTCTGATCACGAGCAAACAACAGGCACATGGACAAAGGGAAGTTTTTTTCCAGAAAGCCTGATTTGGGGGGAAGTAATTAATATAGCTCTGAGTAACCCTCGGACATGATCGAGGAAATTAAGAGAGATGTGGGATGAGCGATAAACAGAATCCGACCGGCCCGTCGGTGGCCCAAAGGCGAAGCGGTTCCTAAAGACAAACTGATGTTCTGAGTGTGTCTCTGGGGAAGCAGCAGAAGTTGAAATGAATATGCAAGAGAGAGACCCCCCGCCCTGCCCTGCCCCCAGAAACACGGAAGGAAGTAAAAGAGGTAGAGGCAGGGAAAAATGGAAGGCAAAAAACTGGTAGAGAGGGTGAGCAAGCCCCCCATCTGCTGAGAAAAGTGGAGACACAAGACTTCTGCAAAGGACAATTAAGAAAAAGGTCGGGAACTTGTAAGCAAACCAGGCAGGAGATCGGCTTCACAAACAGGCACGTCTTACGGAACGTGGTGCTTCAATGCAACGGATAAGTTCTCATAAAAAGTACAGGACTGGTAGAAGAGGAAACAGACAACTGGAATAGACGGGTACATGCTACACACATTATAAGCAGGATCTTCCTTTACAGAAGACAAACAAACAAAACCACCAGGCGAGCAAAGAAAGACACCTCTGTGACAAAGCCCTGCCCCCCCAACCCCCCCCCCCAAACCCCTCCAACAACACAAGAAACCACAACTCCAGATGACTCTTGGGGGAGATTTCTACAATATTTGTCAAGAATGGTTAATTTCTTTTTTTTTAAATTGGGTTTTTAAAAAGATTTTTATTTATTTGTTTTCAGACAGGGGAAGGGAGGGAGAAAGAGGGAGAGAAACATCAATGTGTGGTTGCCTCTTGTACGCCCCCTACTGGGGACCTGGCCTGCAACCCAGGCATGTGCCCTGACTGGGAATCAAACCGGCGACCCTTTGGTTCGCAGCCCACGCTCAATCCACTGAGCCACACCAGCCAGGGCAACGACTGTTAATTTCTGTTTTTATACAAGATATTTGGCAAAGTAGAAATTGAGTGATATTTGCCTGGCTGAGTTTATGAGGCTGATGTACTCTGGATTTCATAATCTAATAAAGATTATCAGAGTTTTAAAAAAAATTACAGCCCCATTTTCATTCTCTCCAAAGGTGCAGACATTCTTTTTTTTCTTTTTTTAAACAAGAAACCAAACTAAGCAGACATTCTAAGTGAAACATTCACTAGCTGAGCCAGCCGCATATTGGGAAAAGTGACCCGTGAGGAACTTGCGTTTCCGGAACAGCTGGACCGTCTCTCTCCGGTCCACTGCAGTGACAGACTAGAGAAGGGCCCTGCCTGCGTCTCGGTCGGCGCAGAAAGGTGCTGACAGGGTCAGCGCACCTTTGCAACGAGGCAGAAAAACTCACAGGTGAGCAAAACGAAGCTCACACACAGCTGAGCTCTGAGTGCAAGGGAGTCCTGACGGGAAAAGCAAAAGTTGAAGAAGATCTTGGTTGGCTGGGAGAAGGGATGCCACAGACAAAAACTCGGAGCCACAAGCCACAAGGCAACAAGTCAATATGACTCCTGGAGTCCGGGTGAGGCTTCTGTAGCGTGAAGGACAATGTGGACACAGTTGACACCCAGCTGAGCAAAGGGGACAAGACACTCACCATGTTCCAACCATCACGGGAGTCAGACCTAGAATTTCCAAGGAGCTCCTGTCAATCAGAAAGACAAGGACAGTGGCCCTGATGGGAAAATGGGCAAAGGATGTGGACAGACAGCTGATGAGAAACCTGAAGAGCTAATAAGCCTGAACAGAGAAGGTCAAAGTCATTAGCATCACACACAGGCAAATGGGGGTGGGACAGCACTTGACATCTGCCGGACTGGGGGAAATGAACAAATCCGGCTAACCCAAGAGCCTGCCGGCGTGGACGTGGGCGTGGTGTGGAGTGGCAGGACCAGCTGCAGTGGCTGCTGGGGTGTCACACGGCAGCCGTTCCTGCAGGCGGCGAGGTCACTGCAGCTGCCAACCTGCACGCATGCACCGCAGGGCCCAGAAGGGCTGCTGCCACACACCAGGCCCAGAGACATTCTCCTGGGACCCACATGACGACGGGCATGCTGCTCAGTTGGTGCACGCTGGGTGGGGGGGTGGGGGGAGGCAGCCTCTGGTCGGTGGGGGAGTGTGCACTGTGGAGGGCTGGGTGGGAAGCGGAGACCGTGGACTGGATGTGCACGCGGCAGCAGGGATGGACTCAAAAACCCGGCGGTTAGAGAAGAGGACAGCGCAGAACAGAGCGAGACGGAGGTCGCGACACAGAGATTGCGCCAGGACACCCAGTCTGCAAAACTGTGGCCTCTGGGGAGGGGGAAACGCGAGTGGGGCTTGGACATCCAAGGGAACACCGTGTTTCGACGAGTGTAATGTACATGGCGCCCGGCATGGTCTGTCCCGGGGTGGGAGGGACAACGCCCGGATGGTGTCCTGCCGGCCCCCGGAGCCAGGAGAACGCTCTCGCCTGGGCAGGCATTGCCGGAGGTACACTGTGGGGCAGGTAGGTGTACGGGAGGGGCCCCGCGCTCCCCCTCTTCATGGCTCAGCCCTTCACCCCTCCTACGAGGCACATAGGCTGTGATTTGCTGAGAAGACAGATCCCCGCCCCCCCCCACCACGTCTGAGATGCAGGCAACTATTACTATCCCATGGACCCCCTCTGGGTCCTGCCTCCCCATGTGTGGGGGACTCTCCACTCGGGCTGGGAAGGCCTTCCTGCTCCACCCTCTAAAATGAAGTTAAACGTTGTGTTTCTGGGATTCGGGATGGGTCTGCTCTCCGCTGGCTCCATGTGCCCAAGCGGCTCGGCTGGCTGGGGCCCTGGCTAAGGCCTGGGGTGCTGAGGCGGGGCCCTGGGGAGCCTGCAGCATGGAAGGAGGTGGGAGAGAACCTGGTCCTCAGGTGCTGAGAGACCGAGTTGGAGATGGGAAAGCTCCCTCGGGATCCATCGGGGAAGTGATGGGGGGGAAGGAAAGCCGCCTGGGACAGGCATGAATGGGCATCTGAACTCAAACATGTGTGGGGAGCGTCCTCCAGCAGGGGGAGAGGGGACTTGGCAGTCCTGGGCCTTGGAGAGCTTTGCTCCCTCTCAGCTCCTGGCCCCCGAGTCCTGGGTGGGCTCCAGTGCCCCGCTCTCTCTGTGCCCTGCAGCCCCGGGACCCAGGGAGGTGAGCTGGGGGACGGCGGTCCCTCCTGGCACCTACCACACGCAGCTTGAAAAATTCGTGCTTTGGCGACCCGGGTTTCTTTCGGCGTCTCACATTAATTTCATTTCGTTTGGGCCGTGATGGATTTTAGTGCAAGATAACAGCAAACCTTTGCCAACCTCGGGCAGTTTAATAACCGAAAACTTTGATTAAAAATGTTAATAGTCTGGAATGAGAGGGCGGGGCGGGGCCGGCACAGACGGAGCATCCGGCCCTTTCGGGTGGGCATGTCCCTGGGACAGGGCGTCTGTTTGCTCGCTTTCCCCACAGGAACCAACCAAAGCATTTAAGCTCTCGGCTACACGCTTCCCTTAGGGTAATCAACCTCAAAACCAGGTCTGGCTGAGCTCCACCCTCTGGAGGGGAGGCGGCCAGCCCTCCCCCGGCCCCGGGCTCCATCTTCATCTCCAGTTTCCTGTCATAATGACCACCAACCCCAGGCATGGGACAACACAAATGGAGAGCCCATCAGGGGTGACATGGAGGGTGGGCTGGAGATGATTCTGGAAGCAGAGGCTCCAGGTCGGGGGCTGGGTGGGGGGGCATAACCTTGCCCTTACCCCCACCCCCCCAACCTCGACCAAGTCTTTCTTCTCTACCAAACCGTCTCCCACGTGGGGGGCACGGGGGCATTTCCACCTGAACGGAACGAGGACTCCTCAGCTCTTACTCCCGAGGAAGCCACCCTTTCTGGGTTACCCGCCCCCCGCTGTCCTCCGTGCGGGGACCCTGTTCCGGTGACTCTCTCAGCCACAGTGGTCTGGGAGGAGGGCACCCGCCTTCTGGTCCCTGCGGAGACGGAGCCCCAACCCCCTCGTGTCTGGGACGATAGCACGCGTGTGTGAAACTCCACAAATCTCAGATCGGGGAGAGGTGGAAATATTTTCGCTGACTCTCCATAACAGCCCAAGTGCAGGTAATGGGCTCCGGGACCCGGTGAACTGGAGTCGCCCTCGGCTCTCACCGGGAAGTCATTTTCTGGAGAGAGCACGAAGCTGCACTTTATTGAGCTGCTTCAGCACCTGGGCTGGGCAGGGACCGAAGGAAGGGAGGCGTTTAATCACACTCCTTGGCCCTGGGGAGACCTGAGAAGGTACCCTGAAGAACAGCTGCAGGTCAATCCATCTCCCGAGGACCCTCCCGCCTCCTGGACCAGGAGACGGGGCCGGGTGGAAAAAAAAAACAGGACGCGAGCACCGCTTTCTGCCCCCCTCCCGCGTGGAGTGGGTCTCCAGGGGCCCCTGGGGGGGGGCGTGTGCGTGCTCTGAGAACCCCCCGCCCCACAGCCACACCTCTGGGTGCCCAAGCACGTGGCGAGCTTAGCTGGAGAAAGACAGCAGCTTAGGGTGTTGGTGGAGCTGGAGCAGCGTCCCCGGGTCCCTCTGTGGGGCCCCCAAGCGTGTTCGGGAGCCGCCTCTCACACCTCCCTCCTCACCCCTGCCTGCTGGCTGACTCCTGCACTGCTTTCAAGTCTCAGCCCGAATGTCCCTCGCTGGTTGGGGGCCTCTCACGTGACTCCTGCAGGCCCCGCCCCGACACTGCCTGCACCTGTGAGAGGCCACAGCTTCCTGCTTACCTGTCTTTCCCCGCTCAGCGTCCAGGGGAGCCCAGTGGGCGGCGGCTGTCGCCGAATGAAGACGAGGATGACGACGGTAAAAAATGTCGGGTGTCTGTCGTGGAGGCCCTGAGCACACAGGAGACCTTTTATTTTTTATTATTTAAAAAATTTTGCTCTCCTGCCTCTTTCCGTGAGCCCAGCCCATCACTGACTGTTTCAATCTCCCACCGGACCGCGAGCGCCCACGGCAGGGCCCTGAGACGCGGGGCTGGTGGGCCCGGGGGACCTCGAGAGGCCCCAGACGTGGCCTTGGGCAAAGGGACACGTTTCCCACCCTTGTCCTGTGGGTAAAAGGGGCTGATGAGAACGCGCAGCTCGGGGGTCACTGGCTGTTGCTGTGTGACGCTGGGTGAGGGACGGCCATCGCCCAGCCCTGTTCTCTCTCTCGCCCTCAAAGCTGTGGCCAGTCCTGCCTGCAGGAAGCCCGGGCCCCACAGTGCGCCTTCTGGCTTGGGATGCAGCCCAGAGCACGAGACGCTTCTTCGCCAGCTGAATGGACGCCACTGAGAAGCATACAGTTGGAGGTAACCGCAGAAACCTAGTCCATTGTCCTCAATAAGTAATTAACTGGTCACACGTCCGGTATTTACAAAAGAGCTGGTTCCTCAGCCCAGACTGACCGAGCTCGGGATCAAGCTTTGCTCTGGGGTTCGGGGCGCCTCCCAGACCACCACAAACTTCAGGTGGGTTTGGCCGCACAGATGTAGGAGTAGTGTCGGCAGGTGGGGCTCACCTGTCCAGGCCTAGGGGCCCGAGGGGCTGAGAGGAGAGGCTTCCCCTGGGGTCGTGGCCAGCTGACCTTCCCCAGGGCAGAAAGTTCCTTCCCCATCTGCTCATCACGCACACAGGCTGTAGGAGCTGAGCCCGTGCTCCGGCTCCTTGTGCTCTGTGGCCCCGAGGGCAGAGGGCAGAGGTCAGAGGCGAGGGCTCAGCACCTCCACAGCCCACCCCTCCCACACAGATGACCGCTCTGTGTTCCTCTGACTTGGTGATGCTGGACACCTGGGCTCTGCCCAGTTTTTTCTCACCTGAATGATGGACCAAAGCCACAGGTGGGAATTTGGTTTGCTGGTGGCCCATGCGGGACGCCGCCCTCAGAGGTAGGTTGTTCAAGGTCATGTTCTGACCATGGCCTTATAGGCAGATGTGCCCTTCACCCAAGCCCAGGGCCACAGCTTATTGCCCCTCGGCCTCAGGGAGATGTGGTCACAGTTTTTGTAAATGGCCACCAGCAGGCCGGGGGATAGGGAAAGAGTCACAGGCCCCCTGCCCAGGACGGCCCATTTTCCTGCACCCCCATATGGGGAACAGCACCCTTGGCTGGGTGGGGGGTGGTCCCAAAGTCAGGACAGGTGTGCAGAGGGGCCAAGGAGTGTCAGTTGGGCGTACCCCCAATTTTGGGACCCATAGACCCATGAGTCCCGGGGCCCTGGGGGCATGTCCTGTCCCTAGGATAGCAGAGGCTGGGTGTGGTGGGGACTGTCCTGCTTGGCACCCTTGGCTCCGGGGATTCCTGAGTCAGAAACACCTTTTGTGGTCACCCAGCAGCCCTTCAGGGGCTGAGGGCAATTTGCGTCTGTAAATTCCACAGCTCACACACATCACTCCTTTAAATTTCATGGCCCCTTGGCAAAGCGCAGCTATAATCATTCATTTATCTTTAAAGAAGTCTTTTAAAAAATATTTTATTTATTTAGTTTTAGAGAGAGGAGAAGGGCGGGAGCAGGAGAGGGGGAGGAAGATCGACTGGAAGGCTCACTTGGAGTGGGGTGGACGTGCGCGTTGTTCATTGAAGTCGCTGCGATACAGTCACTTTCTAGATCCTGGAGCCAAACACAGACATTTTGTCCCTGATCCTGTGGCCCGTCCCTGCATGTCCCCGGCGATGCGAATCACAATCCTCACTCCACGCTGCCACTTCCCGTCAGAACGGAAGGGCCCGTCGAGGGCGGTTTTCCTGCTTCTGTGTGTTTGTGTTGGGGTGAGGGTGGGGGGCTGACACATCCAGGACCCTTCTGGCCTTTCTCCAGAAAGCAGGGCTGTCCTGGCTGGTGTGCTTAGTGGATTGAGTGTGGGCCTGTGAACCAAAGGGTCGCCGGTTCAATTCCCAGTCAGAGCACAGGCCTGGGTTGCAGGCCAGGTCCCCAGTGGGGGGCGTGCAAGAGGCAACCACACATTGGTGTTCCCCTTTCTTTCTCCTTCCCTTCTCCTCTCTCTAAAAATAAATAAAAATCTTAGTAAAAAAAAAAAAAAGAAAGCAGGGCTGAGGGTGGCGGGGCCTGGGAGGCAGGGCCGGGAGGTGGGGACATGTCCCCTAGCCCCTGGGCTCGGCTGTTTGGGTCCTTCTCTGGGTGGGGCAGCCCTCAGCTGGCTGGTGCCCCTTCAGCACGAAGGTCCTGGGCGCAGGTCAGATGAGGGGGTGTGGGCAAGGTTGTGTGGCCTCAGGGCCCTGCGGACACCCAGACTCACATCCCAGACAGCAGACTGCCGCCGCCTCTGATGCTGTGGCCGCGGACGGCCTTAGCGCCACAGCCTCTGAGGGCCACTGGCCAGTCCGCCTTCAGGCGACTCGGCCACGTCGAAAGGTCTTCCAAACACGTTTCCAACCTGAGCCCTGAGCGGCTGAGGCTCTGTGCTGCAGAATGAACACAAGACGTCGTGCGGGAGCCTCAGCTGTGAGAGATGCTTCGATTCTGTCACACTCCTGGAGGGTCCGGATTCCCCCACCCAAGGAAGGAACCCGTTTGACAAGTGGCTGTCACCCCAGAGGCCGGGTGCTGTGCCGAGAGCCACAGAGCTGTGCCAAGTGGTGTCAGGGTGCGCTGGGGGGAAGAAAGAGGAGAGGGCAGACCTTCGGGAACAGCCTGTCTGTTCCTGGTTGATGTGCTCCCCACGATGACACCACTGTCACTGTGGCCTACGTGTCCCCTGGACTCCTGAACAGGAGATGTCCCCTTTGCCCCACACCCTTGCTCACATTGCCTGCCCGCCCGGGACGTGCCTCAGTGGCCAGGCCTGGTCCCTGGCCACACTAACCAGAGTGCCGCGCCGGGCGGCCTGGACACTGACCTCCTGGGCCTCCAGGACCTGCACCCTGGTGTGGCCGAGAGCTGTCATTTAGGACAAGGTTGTTGTTGGCCTGTGTGAATGGGGATTCCAGGGGGCCAGCGGGGTGGTATGAGCCCTGTCCCTGCACTCCCACCGGGCCACTGGGTTGGGGGCAGCCCACAGGCACCGACCAGGGATGAGCGGGGTCTGGCCGGGGTCCGGGGGAAGAGCATGGCTCCTGAGCCGAATGTGCCAGTACCGAATTTGACCTTGGACTCCCCGACTCCAGGACGGCCTGTGGTAGTTGGTGCTGCAGACGCCCCTTCTGAACCCGTTTGAAACAGGCGTCCTTGCCCCTCACTGGGACCTTGAGGGCCGGCCGGTGCCTGGGCTGAGGGCTGGCTGGGCCCTAGGGGACCCACAAGGCCTTTCCTGGTGGGGCCGGGGCAGAAGGTCCCTGACCTTCCGTCTGTCAAGGAGGCTGCTGACACTTTGCCATGTTATCCAAGCACAGTGTGTCTCTCCCTCCAAAGGGCCACCAGGCAGGGGATGTCACAAAGTCACTCATTACAGAGGAGACGGTGACACATCTCACTGAGAGTGTCCCTGTTCTCAACACGCAGTATGAAGACATGTTTTAAGTGGAAACAAGGCTGTGAGTGAAGCCCAATCTGCTCGAGACACCTGTGGGGCGGTGGAGGTGGGACTGACTAGCGAGTGCCCACTCGGTGGCTAATTTACCTGAGCACGTAGGACCTGGAGGGCCCAGGCGTCAGCCCCGCTCCACCACCCACCAGGCCGCTGCTTGCCGGCCAGGATGACCCATGAAACCTGGCTCCTTGCGCTGTCTTGCCAGACCCAAATAATCACCTGCTTTCACGACTCGCTGCCCCTCCGTCGTCAGGTGTGCCTGAGGGCTCCCCTGAGGCAGGCTCACGGGGGCTCATGGGCTCATCGAAGGCGTGCTCCTCGGTGGTGCTCGGACGGGCGTGCTGTCTCTGGATTTAATGAACGCGGCTCCCAGGGGTGCTGGCAGAGCCCGCTCCTTCTCATCCGCAGGGGTGACGGTCACTGAGCTTTGGAGAGGTGCCATGTGTGAATGCCAGCGTCTTTGTGGCTGTCCTCTGTGGCCGACAAAGCTGCAGGGGAGGGAGGCGGGCATCCCCGAAGGCACTTTGCTAAAGGAGGAGGCAGCCCGCCCCACCAAAGCTCAGAGGTCTCTCTGGTTTTTTGATGATTATTATTGTTTTTGGTGCTCTGTGGACTTGGGTTGGGGAATGATGCTTCCAGAGCATTTTCCCTCAGCCTCCCCCAAAGCAGAATAGACTGTCTCCATGTTTTATTTGAAGGTGACAACAGCAGGTAATCCATGCCGAGCGTCCCCTGCGCCCAGCCGGCTTGCTGCCTGACAATACATATTTTATCTCCAACCACGTGGCGCCGTGCTGGGGGCCACGCAGAGCAGCGGCTTCGGGCTGAGAGGAGCCGAATGATTTCTCCGGTCTCCCAGCACTAATGTCAGGGGCAGGAGTGTGGGTGAGCGTGTTGACCCCTGGCAAGGCCCCCTGCCGGAAGGGTTCCCCTGCCGCCTGCAGAGCAAGGAGCGCCTGCCTGGTCCCTGGTGAAGAGGGCAGCCTCCCTGGGACCCTTCGAGTAACTCCCGCCCACGAGAGAGCACCATGTCGCTACGGAAACGGAGGCTCAGGCTCCTAGGCAGCCACGGCGCTGGCAGGTTCTGTGCGTTCAGTGGGTGTGTTTGCATTGTGGCCGCCATGCGAGTCCTTGGCCACACGGCCTGCTGCAGCGTGCCGGGACAGTGACTCCTGTGCGCAGGTTTACTTTTCCCCCTGCAGATTCTCACCTCTGTCCTTTCTTTCTTGCGTGATCCATCGTTAGCATAAACTTCAGTCTGCCCTCCCTGCCCCTCTGTGACAGCAACGAGTCTCCGGAAGCTCCTTCAAGGAATCCGCCGGCCTCCTGCCCTCTCCCGTGAGGAGGTTGGCACTGAGGACGCTGTGGGGTCCCCCTGTTGCTGCATGGGACGCCCGCCTCCCTCCCCGGGTGGGAGCCACTGACTCCTGCCTTATTTCCCTGCTCTCCCCGCCCAGGCCCCACCCTCAAGCGCCTGTCTCGTTGAAATCAGACTTAGGTTTACACCCAGGCTGTGACCACGGGACAGAGCCCCAGGCTCTCCTGCATTAGTGACGTTTGGGGTCACTAGGTCACAGTTAACGGATCCTGCAGAGACACTATTTTTAGTGGACGCCCACAGTTTGTGTTTTGTTTGCAGACTTCCCTAGCTGTCACTGATGTTCTTTCCCTGCCCCTGGGCCCCTCCAGCACACGCCTGACATCTAGTCTTGGCATCTGCTGGCTCCTCCGGGCTGTGACAGTTTCTCAGACTCTCACAGTGACAATTTCTCAGACTCTCCTTGCTCATGGCCACCTTGGTACGACTCTGGAGTCTTGGTCACGCATTTCTCACAGCATCCCTCCACGGGGACGTCGGGTGGGTTCTCTTGCTGAGACTGGGCGCCGGGCTCTTGGGAGGAGCCCTGGATGCTGTGCCTCTTAGCACATCAGGTCGGGGTGCCTGTTGTCCTCGACTCTTCACTGTGGACGTGACCTTGGCCGCCTGGCTGAGGGCCTGAGCATCAGACGGCTTCTCTGCCGCAGTGACTGGGGTCCCCGGGAGCGGGGTGGGGGGGGGTTGGTATCCTTTTGCTTCTTTGTTAGTTTGTTTATACAGTGGTCTGGACGAGGCTCCAAGGGCCTCCTGTGGCAGTGTCCCTGGGCCAGGACAGCAGGCAGGTGGCACCACGGCCCAAGTTTGACTCTCTTGGGCCCTTTCATGACCATGTGCTTGGTGACGGGTGAATCAGTCTTGTCCTCTTTGGCGGACATTCTGTTCCTCCCTTCCTGTGTCTTCTGACCGTCCTTTCATCTGAAGGGTCCTCGGCATCACCGCGGTTGGAGGGTAGGGTCGTGGCTGCCCCTCAGGAACCATGGCTCCTGCATCTGGCAGGGACCGACTGGTGGCACCCTCTTCCCGCCATTAGTCACACGCAGAACGTCCACACTCCAGCCATCTGGCCCCCTCGGGAGTAACCAGCCAGGTCAGCAAACCCTGGGACTGCCAGGAGGCTGGTGCAGGGACCCTCACCACCGTGGGCACCTTTCCCACAGGGACACCGGCTGCTCCCTCAGGACCGCATGGGACCACGTGGCGTGTCGGGGTGTTTCCAGAAAGATGGCCTCACTGGAGCCTGTTCCCCTCCAGGATGCAGACGGGTGATGCTCCTGTGCTGAGCTAATGGGGCCCAGGGGCGGCTGGGAGTGCTGAGCCCTGGCCAGGCACTGGGCACTCCCCACGCAGGCGCTGCCCTCCACACCGTCCTGTCTGGTGGGAGCTCCATAGCTCATTGCTGGGGGGGACAGAGGCTCCAGGAGGGGGTGTCTGTCCTGTGTCACTGGCAATCTAACGGCTTTGGGAGGCTGTAGAACCTTTGCTCACACCTGAGTGTGAGTGTGAGGGTGAGAGTGTGAGAGTGAGCTCATCCTCCTGCAGCTGGTCTGTGCTGGGCACCTGGTTGGATGCTGGGCCCCGAGAGCTGTGCACCTGCGGGGCCCGTCCAGGGTGCTCTGGGTTCATGCATCCAGCTCTGGGGTGCTTGGAGAACCCGCAGTGGGGGAAGGTGTGTAGCCTGCCCTGGGAGGACAGGGCTTCGGGAGGCTCCTGTGGAGGCTAGAAGGTCAAGGATGAGGCAAGGCTCCCTCAGTGGGTGGGCTGCTGGGTGAGATGCTGGGCCAGGAGCCAGGGACAGCGATATGCCCCGTGTGTGCCAGGAAAGTGACATTGCCAGAAGGAAAGTGGCACGGAGGGGCGTGTGGCAGTGGCAGGAGACCAGATGTCATCCCCACTGCGGGAAGGCCCATGCATGCCTGGGCTTCACCTCCTTACTGGGGGTGACAGTGACCTTACAGGTGACACACAGAGAGAGACAGAGACAGAGAGATAGAGAGAGAGGGACAGAGACAGAGAGGGACAGAGAGGGAGAGCTCACACGCTAACCACTTCACTGGACACCGCCACCACGGTAACTCGCGGACTTGGTGAGAAGCAGAGCATCTGGAAAGTGGGGCACTGAGTCCCGAGACACGGGAGCCCCAGCTCAGAGCTGCCTGATGGCAGAGTCAGGCACTTGTCCCTTTGGAACCAACGGAGTGGGAGGCGGAGGCTTGAACAGATGGCTTATTACCTTGGCAGAGCCCCACTTGCCTCCCCTTCCTCCGCTGTGCAGGCCCTGGAGGACAGTGACCTCCCTCAGCAGCCTGGACCCCAGCCCTGGACCCGGCACCTCCTTCTGCACCCACCTGGTGGGTGCCAGCTTGCTTGGGACTGAGGAGGGCACGATTGCATCGTCATCGTACCTGGGGCTTCATGGCCACCGCTCCTGGCAGCAGGAGGCTGGCCTTACAAATAATTCATTGGAGGGGCTTTGAGAAAGCCTAGCTCACTGCAAACCGTGAACGAAACGGGCATCCACCTTGCTTCCCACCCAGGGCACCGCTCACAGCACCCTCGGAGGAGAGGGGACATGGCACGGGCCATGGGCCAGCGCCGCCCGGCTTACCAGCAGCCTCATAAGCATGAAGGAATAATTTTTCAAAGTGATAAGGGCCGCAGGGATGCAGAAATCACCACAATCAAATGGCTCCTGCCCGGAGGAGGTGCAGACGGGTGGGAAGGGATTTCTTTTCCCATTTTTAATTTACAAGAACCTTGTAAACTCCTAATGAAAGGCGCACCAGCAATGCAGGAAGCTTGATTCATTAAGCCTGTATTTACCCTTAATGCCTCCAAAGAAAAATAATTTGGTTACTGAACATGAGTTATGGGGCTCGGAGTGGGCATCTTCCCACACAAATCTCCAGGCCTGTTTCTGGCGATGTTTCGGGGTGTGGAGCAAAGGGGGCGGCCGGTAGCACATGCTTGGTGTCCTGTTGGGGTCTCTATTCTGAGACGCACCTCAAGGAGGGGGGTGCCCGAGCAAGATGCCTCCTCCAGACGCGTTGCAGGAGGAGCCAGGAGGAGCACGTGACCTTCCTGCCGGTCAATACTAGGACTGTTTCAGATTCACATCCCTTTCCCAATAAGCCTGAAATTATTCATGGACAGCACACCCGAGGGACGGATCCGAAGGGCCCAGGAAATGTGTTTTAAAAGGAGTCAGTGAAGGGGCTCTGTCCTGCACTGCCCCTTGTCCTGGGTGTCTGCCAGGGCGGGTTTCCACGAACATAGGGTGTCATCACTGCCCGTGGGAATTCCTGAGGGCGAGGCCCAGGCGCTGGGCTGGGGGAAGAACTCAGACGTACCCTCTCTGAGCTCATGGCCGGGTGCATGTGGCCTTTCTCTCAGTGACCCACGTCCGTGGACTTGTTTGGTGGTTTCTGAGTGAGCAGGAGACAGCCATCGGGGGCGGGGCAGTGGGGTGGTTGGAGAAGTAGCTACAGACCCAGGTTTTGGAGCTGGACCACGTGGTGCATGCACAGGGCGTTGTATCAGTTCTATTGCTGTGTAACAAGTAGCCTGAACTTGACAGAGGCCTCTCACGGCCCAGTTTTGGAGGTCAGTTCAGGCGTGGGCCAGCTGCTCCTCTGTTGCAGGGATGGTGTTCTATCTTAGGAGGGTAATGTGGGGGTATCTGGGCCACAAGCTGTGGGGATGGCAGGACAGTAGCCACAGCCTTTATCCCTGTGGCCTCTCGTGGACCTCACGGAGTATCACTGAGTCCCTGAGGTTGACGGCAGGTGGAAGAGATGCCCTGCCTGTGGAATCAGATGACCCAGCCGTGTCCCCTGGGCAGTGTGTGTCTTGTGGGGATGGTCACCCCCTCTCAGGGTTGCTGTGGGGGCTGGATGAGGCTCCCAGGGTGGTGTGATACATGGGCACCCCGCTTTCTTTTTGGGGGTCATGGTCCCTTCAAGCCTCCAAGGGAGGAAGGGTTGTCCCCAAGCTGCTGTGTTTCGCGGGATTAAGTTATTGCACCTTTAGTTCAAAGTGTCGTCTTGCCACCTATTTGTAAGACCTATGGAGTTCTTGTTACTTCCTTTGATGCACCTCAAGCTAACGCGTTTCCCACGCGCTCCGTCTGAGCTCTGCCTGTGGAACACAACAGTAACAGTGGGTGTGGGAGAGGCAGGGCCATGGGGAGCTGGAGGTCGTGAGGTGGCATCTGTCCACAGACCGGGGACCCGTCACTGCTCCCTGTGCAGGGGCTGGCCTGCCTCCCACCAGGTGTCCATGGGCCATGAGCCCAGGTTCTGCCGCCACTGAGTCCTGGTGAGAATCGGATGAGAAAAGCATCGGTAAGGCCATCCTCACTTCTGACCCAGCTGCAGAGTTCACAGGTCCCCAGGGTCCCCCTCAAGTGTCACAGTTCACTAGAAGGAGACCGGCCCCACAGCTCCGATCAGTCAAGGCTTGTGTGAGGGTGGGAGGCAGCGACGTGGATGTGGCGGCTGGCGCAGCATCCGGTGCAGATGAGGCTCTCAGTGGAAGCCATTTCCTGTCTCCTGTTTCCCCTGTTGGCCTCGTGCCCATGGGTCTGTGTCCTCTGTCCCTACAAGCCCCGCTGAGCTTTGATCTGTCCCATGGTTTGGCCTCTGTTCAACAGGTGTGTCCGACGGGGGGCAGAGTGTGGGCACTGGGTGGTCCGATCCATCCCAAGGCCCTGTGGGGAAGGTGGGTCCTCCTCCCGAACACCACGTCTGGTGGCCACAGTGTGTGACCTCCACCCCTGCCCCACGGAGGCTGCGTCTGTGTTGAACCCGGGAGACTTCACTCAGCGAGCTCACCCCCTCCTGAAAACCCGCAGACCTGCTCCATGGGGCACGGGCCAGGCAGAGCCAGCCTCAGGATGCTTTCCCTGCCATTCCCCCCCGGGCATGGGAGCCTTTCTTCTCTGGTCTTCCCTGCTCACGTGCTGAGTGACTGATGGACGCAGTCCAGGTCCCAAAGGCTTTATGCGGGACTTGGGAGGGGTGCCGTCACACCTGTCCTTGAGGGGTCTGTTCATCCCAGAGGGAGAAGTGACCCCTATCTTGGTCCCTTCAGACCCTGCATCCAAACCCTTGTTCAGTGGTCCTTTTGTGGGGCTGGGGATGCTGGGGCCAGAGTACCTCGCTGGCTTTGGTGGACCCTCCACTGCCTTCCAGGGTCAGTGTCGGAGCTGGCGGGGGCAGGGCAGGAACAGGCTGGGGAAAGACTTGCTCACCGACCGTGCTCACCACTGGTTTTCTAGCCGGTCACAAGTGTTGTCCTCTGTCGCGGAGGGAAGGAGGCAGTTTGACGGCGGTGTGTGGGAAGGGTCTCGCCACCCCACCCCGGGTCTCTTGTCCAGGCTCCCACTGGAGTGCGAGCCACGGCGGTTTCGTCTCCCAGGGATCCCCGGGTGAGCGTGAGGCTCCTGCGACCACTAATCAATTATTCTTTATTAAGTGCATTTCCTTCATTAGTCATTTCTTTGCCGCTTCATTAGTTGCTTCTCAAGTTTCAGTGGTTTTCAGGCGTCACCGAGTACGAGATAATTTATTTTATTAAGCAATTTATTTTCTGGGTACATCTTTAAAGGTTAATTAATCACTTTACATGGAGGGAGGAAGGTGAGGGATCGTCACACCCTGAGGCAGGAGTCTCACTGTGGACGCTTTGGGGGAGAGGTGAGCTCTTCTCCTCCGACTTGGGGAAGGTGAATGGGGGACGCCCTGAGCAGGGAAGGGCACCGGGGGCGG
Source organism: Macrotus californicus (assembly GCA_007922815.1). NCBI lineage: Eukaryota > Metazoa > Chordata > Mammalia > Chiroptera > Phyllostomidae > Macrotus > Macrotus californicus. The sequence goes on from VMDR010001009.1 coordinate 45,462, forward strand.
AGGCCCAGCCCCTTGGCCTCCTTGGAAGGTGGCAGCCACGGCAGACTACAGAGCAGGGAAGTCGCTGCAGCAGATGGGGCAGGCGGGCGACCGCCCCAGGTCCAGGGCCTGCTCCTGTGTTTTTGCGGCCTGGAGCCAGCCCCCGAGGGCAAGAGAAGCTCATCCCTTCCACAAAGCCCAAACCAGCCCCGTTTCCCCAGTGCCTCTTAAATAATAAATAAAAACACGTGATAAATATTTAACGAGGAAGAAACCTGCTCCAAGCCAAAGTAAACTGCTGTGAACGGCTTCATCTGCTGCTGCTCACGGCAAATGCCTTTTCATCCCGGTTTCCCCGGGGACGAGGGAGGGGGTGGTTGTGGGGGTTCACCAGTCGCTCTGGGTGTGGTGACCCCCCTCCACCCCGACTTCTCAGCCTGTTGTTTTTAGGGGGCAGAGGATGAGCTGGCTCACGAGATCAGAACAGTGAGTGTTCCCCAGGGCAGGGTTTTTCTCAGTCCATCGTTCCCCCTCCGTGAGTTTCTCTGAGTGATTAATGTCATTAGCGAGTGGTCGTCATCTCGTTGGGGATGGTGGCAGCCAGGAGTGACCGCTCGCTCTGGGCGGGGGGAATTGGTTCCTGTGATCTCCTGACGCCCTTTCAAGCCTAAAGTGGGTGGCTAACCTGGTTCCCCCCACCCCCGAGGAGGCAGAAGCCCAGAGGCACTGCCCCACGGGCTCACTCTCAGGGTTGTAGGGTGTGAACCCCGCTGTCCACTGTCTGGTCCCCTTGCTGCGGGTTGTCCTGGCGCTCCTGGTGAACCCCGCACTGAATGGGTCTCTGAGGCTGGTCTGCTGACCCTGTCCAACCCTGGCGACCGTGCTGAGTCCACAGAAGGTGGTTGTTTCAGAGGGAAAAAAGCAGCAAAACAACTTGGTTTACATGTATTTCGCAGAAATAACACTATGTTTTTAACAATCTCTCAGCTCTTAACGACTGGGCTGGGACCGAGGGTCTGGGCTGGTTCCCCAGGGCAGAAATGAACGGGAGGCTGATGTTCTTGGGTGATTGAGCTTCCGACAAGGGGCAGGTCACTGCTCAGGTCTGTAAACATCTGTGCTTTTCTGTTTGGAAATTCCCGAAGGCGGCTGAAAAGCAATTGGTGGAAGTACGGAACAGTGATACAAAAGGAAACGCATCCAGCACAGCCTAGAATAACGGACACAACGGAGAACAGCGGAAATGGTGTGCTCAGAGCCGGGGAACCCAGAGCCAGCAGGCGCGAACCTGCCAGCGCTGCACACGCAGCAGAAAGGACAGTTTAAACACGTACAGTGGGGACTCTCCAAGCATCAGAACCTACTGGAACAGGGATCTGATGGCCCAGGGTCCCCAGGGTGTGATCTCTTATGAGGCTTTCAAATGGTGACACGGGGCTGCAGAAGCTTTTAGTTTATTTTCAGAGAAGCAAAGTGACTGTCCCGGTCACCCAAGCGAGCTAATCTTGACAAATGCTAAATTACATTTCCCGGCACAAAACTGATAAGTGACAGAGCCTGTCACCGCGGACGGAGAGGGGACCAAAACGATGCAGGCACACTCCGAGCAGTGAGGTGGTACGGCAGCTGCTGCCGAGGAGGTGGAGAAACCAGGCACAAAGCTCAGGATACTAGAAGCTCAGAGAGGACAGGCGAGGGTAGGTGACACTCGTCTGTCCCCAACACCCTGGGACATGTCGTGTGTGTCAGAGCTGTGTATGCCAGCACTCCTCAGAGCATGACTGAATAAAGCCACCAAGGGGGTCAATGTGGAAGGCCCTTGCTGTGGGGACATTTCACCCTGAGGGACAGGGGCTGGGGACTCCTGGATCCCTGTCACAGGGGGCGAGAGCTTCTGGGCAGTGGTCTATCCTCTGTGAGTTGTGATGAAGACTGGGAAGGTGGCCCTGGCTGGTGTGGCTCAGTGGATTGAGCACCGGCATGCGAACCAAAGGGTCTCCGGTTCCATTCCCAGTCAGGGCACATGCCTGGGTTGTGGGCCGGGTCCCCAGTAGGGGGCGTGTGAAAGACAACCGCACAGTGATGCTTCTCTTCCTCTCTCTCCCTCCCTTCCCATCAGCTGAGCAGCATGATCTTCACTTTCAGGTGGAGAAGCCAAGTTCAAGGAGGTGACGTGGACATCAGGTGCGGCTGGTATGTGCCCTGGTGTGCAGCCCCAATCCCCACGCCCTCTTCCACCACGGGACAGTTTTAGGGTCGTGGAACAGCCCCCTCTGAGAAGTGGGGGCCTGAGTTCCTTCTCCCACTCCCTGCTTGGTGGAGCTCAGCACGCAGGCCTGGCTTCTAGTTGCACACACATCCTGGTCCCTTTGTGTGGGTCCTTCTTGCCTGGTGCCAGCTCAGACAGCTCAGGCTGTCACCAAGGTGACAGCAAGTGGTGGTCCCTGCCCTGAGGGAGGCTGAGACTCTGGTGGGGAGATAGAGACCATTGGGTAGCCTCAGACATTGGATGTTAGGTGACAGAGTCCAGGCCCCAGGGCTGGCCAGCTTCTCATCCTGCCAGCTGGCCCAGCACTCAGGGAGTGACCCTCAAGGCCATGGGGAGCCCCCTCCCCCGGGGACAATGCTGTCTGGCTGTAGCGCCAGCCCTGGGCTCCTGCACCAGGGAGGGGCTGCCTCTGCTTAGACTCTCACCTGAAGCCCCGGGCGAGCAAGCGGCTCTGTCCCAAGTCGCTGTGCCAGGCAAACCACCCCCAGTCCTGCTCACAGCTCACTGCAAACCTGATCCGATCAGTATGTGGTCATAGAAGGCTGCCGGCCGAGAGGAAGGCTCTGAAGAGAAATCCATTTTGGAGCGGCCGTGGTCCTCGCAGGACAGGCCCCTCGTGGGGCCGTTGCCATGGAGAGGCCGGGACAATCATCTTTCATGGGCTCCCGGTGGGAGCACCCAGAGGCCCTGTGCAGCCCGGAGGGACAGAGCCCCAGTAACGGCCCGCTCCAAGGGAAGCTGGGCTGCAGGAGGTGGCGATCGCCGAGCATTCCGCGGGGAGCTTGCCTGCCCTTGGAAGCCTCCCCAGAATTTTCCAGAAGGGCTGTCTCCTGAAGCTGGTGCAACATTGCCGACGGGGGCTGAGTAATTAGCCCCAATTTATATTAATGGCATTTTCGATTAGCCACAGCTGAGCCTGGCTTCGGCCCTGCGCATGGGGAGCCAGGAGGGGATGTGCAGAAATATAAAAACGTGAAAATGTAAAAATCATGAAAAAGACAAAATAGAAGCAACAGCTGTGTGGAGGCCGAGGGCGTCTGTCCGTCTGGGCACCGGGCCGCTCCCTCAGGCCTCGCCCCCGCTCACAGGAGCCCCTGCTTGGAAGCCCCCACCCCCTGAGAGGGGCCCTCTGTGTCTGCCCCACCTGCTGTGCCAGAGGGTTTGGGGGGCCCTGAGCACGGGGCACGGGTGGGCACACCTGTAGCTTCACCAGCACCGTGACTGCCTCAGCCCAGCCCTGTCTGCCTCCTCAGGGGCTCCTCACGGACCCCGGGTGACAGGCGTAGGGGTGGGGAGATGACGGGGCTCCCACTGCTGGCACGTGTGGGTTTCAGGGGAAGCTTGGCTGTGACTCCAAGTTTCCTTCAGCTTCTCGAGCCAGGATGTCCCTCCAGCTTCTGTCCTCCCCGGGGTCCTGGCTGCTGAGAACCATCAGAGAATGGGATCACCCGGTGACCCGGGCGATCTTGCTGTCTGCTCCATCGCTGGGCGGCCTTGGGTGGGTCTCTCAAGTGCTTGGAGCCTCAGTTTTCTCATTTGTAAAGAGCAAGATAAGCCGTGTATCCACCCATGAGGGTGCCAGGAGGACCCACGGGGCTGAGGAATTTGGGGTGACAGCCAGGGGCCCCCATGGGCTGGGCCCTGCATGCCATCCCCACACCACCCTCTTATCTGCTGGGTGGTGGGGGAGAGGCAGGTCCAGGAGGAGAGACAGGGAACAGGGGGTCATGGAGTCCTGGGACAGCGACCTTTGCATCCTGTGGGCAAGACCATCAGTCCTTCAGCGGCCTCGGCGTGGCACCCAGTCTGCCCGGTGCTGTACCCAGCAGGGCTCTGTGGCGGCCCGATGTCTGCCTGGGCCCCTACCTGACTGCGGGGAGGCAGGCTCGCTCCGTCCCTCCTTCCAGGGTCTCCTTAGCTTCCTTAAGAGAAGGGAAAACTGGAAGTACTGTTTTCTTGACACGGGAAACATACCCACAAATCTACACCAAGAAGCAGGATACAGAGACTCTTGGGGGTCAGAGCATCCGGTCTTCTGACAGGTGAAGTCAGACACCTCAAACCTGGGAGCAGACAGCACTTGGAAGTTATAATTTGCACTAATCGACACCTGGGCGCCTCCAGCGCCTCTCTGCCACTCGGTCCGGGAGAGCAGGCCCTTGAAGTCGCGGTGACAAGGAGGCAGACTCGGCTGCGATTTGCTGCTGGCTGCCACCCTGGAACCAGACAGGCAGAACTCGCCAGCACTCCGCCTCTCTCTGCCCCTCTCTCCCTCTCTCACCTTCTCTCTCTCTCCATTTGCTGCTCATGATGACGGAGCAAACGGAAGGGAGTGGGGACCCTGTCCTCACCCCTTCCTCAGGCAGCAGGGACCGCGGGACGCTGGAGGCCAGACCCTCCCCTGATCACCCAGCTTCACGTCCCATTCACAGGTCCCCCCTCCCCCGCTCAGGCATTTGTCCCATTTCCTCTCCCCCAGCCCCTTTGGGCCCTCACTGCCCCCATCCCAAGAGAATAGCAGGGAGAGGACCCACAGAGAAGGGAGTGAGGGGAGGTGAAAACTCTCCCCAGGAGGGGGCATCTGCCCTGCACCCCGACATGGTCCCGGTCCGCCATCTGCATGTGCACTGGCTGGAGACAGGCTGGGCTCCCGTCCCTGTCCCCTGTGCATCCCCTTTCCTCCTGTAACCGCCCTGAGTGTGGACAGGAAGCCACGCTGGTGTCCAGCGGCGAGAGGAGAGGGCAGGCGGCAGCTCAGAACCAGCAGCGCCCAGCCCAGGGAGGACGGTCAGCGGGCACCTGTTTGTTCTGGGCGAGGCTCCCCTGATCCCCGGCTCAGCTGCGCTGCCCCATCCTGGCTGGCAAAGACTAGGTGCTCCTCGGTCCTGTCTCAGGTGAAGGACGTCCTGAGGCGCCATTCTCCCCGCCTGATGCCAGACAACGTGCGGAGACACACCCTCGATGGCAGCGAGATGCGTCCCTCCTGAGACGCCATCTGGTGCTTATGGGAGTCCTCACACTCGGAGGTCTGTAAACACTAAAGGCTCGAGGCGCAGCTGTTTGGGGAGACGGGTCAGTCTTCCCAGGGGAGCATGTGAGCAGGAAAGGGGCAGAGGCCTGTCGGGTTCCCCCACGACCTCTGAGGAGTGGCCTGTGCTGTCTGGGTCCCAAGTCCTGACATGCTCACGGTCCCTACGAAGTCCAGGAGAAGCCTGGAGCAAAGGCAGGAACAGAGCTGACTCGAGGCCAGGCTGGCCCAGGAGGGGCTCCCCCTGCAGAAGAGAGGGACCCCAGGTGGCCAGGATGTCCAGCCAAGGACCCGACTCAGCAGCTCCGCTGGCCTGGCCCCTGGGGACAGGGTGGGGCCGCTCTGGCCGATGGACCCCCAGCAGAGTGGGCTGAGCTTTGCTGCCAGAAGGTGGGCGGCCCAGGCCCAAGGTGACTGGCCCTGATGGCCAGACGCCGAGCTCCCTGGGGGAGAGGCCCCAGGACGAAGTGGCCTGGACTCTGTACATCTCATCTGTGTTTCCCATGTTTCCACTGCTGTGCTCAGTCTTCCCCCCTGCCTCCTCGGCGCATGGGCCATCTTTACCACATGCTCTGTGGCCTGGGCGGGCTCTGAGCCACATCTTCTGACTTCTCTGCGTGTCTGGCCACTTTGATTGGATGCCACACACTGTCAGCTCCGCCTTGTTGGGGGCTGCGGATTTTTGTGTCCCTATAAAGGTTCCTGAGCTTCCTTCTGGGGTGTTCTTAGGCACGATAGCTGGACACAGGCTGACCTGCTTGGTTTTGCTCCTGGGTATCAGTGTCCCCACGCAGGCCAGTGTGGACGCTCGGACTGTTTCTGCCCCACTCCTGCTGCTGGGCGCCTCTGGGAATCCTGCCCGGTGGGTGGTGAGGGTTTCCAGGCTGGCTGGTGGGCCAGACGCTGCCCTTGGCCTGGAACACTCTGGCAAATCCCCTCAGTCCCTTTGGTGATCTTTCCTCGGCTTCTGGAGGTTCCCGACTTGTCCCCACTGGCAAGTGCCTGGCCGGAGACTTCCGGGAGACTCCTGCAGATCCTGGGTTTCCCTTGTCTGTGTTTCCCTGAGGCTCCGGTACAGCTGCCTGGCCTCCTTGGACTTTCGGCTGCGTCCGCAGGCTCTGCCCGGGGCTGCTGCCCAGGCCGTGAGCTGCAGCCTTGCTCGGTTCATCCCCTTCGCAGCCCACCATTCGGGGATCCCCACCCTCCGTTGTCTGGTGCCCAGTGTCTTGAAAACCAGTATTTCACATACTTATTCCCTTTTTTTCTAGCCAGAGGGCAGTCTGGTGTCTGAAACTCCATCTTGGCTGGGAGCAAAAAGGCCCGTTGCGTGGCTCGGCATCCAACCCCTGCCAGGGTCTCTCATCCACCACAGACCACACCCCACGACTCTGAATGCCCCCACGCACGCCATGCTTGGCCAGTGTTCTCTGCTCAGCTAACCCCTCATGGATTCTTCCCCCAGAGGCTGACGGCTTCTCAGAAGGGCGGGGGCTCACGTCAGCGTTTCCCACTGTATTTCCTGGGCTCGCCCCCCTCTCCACCCAGGCAACCTTCCATGGCTGCCTGTGTGTTTCCCGTCGTGTGGGGTTCTGCCCTCGGAATCTGCCTGCCCCATGGCAGCTGGAGTCACCTGCGTCTTTACAAAGGACTCGAGGCTGTGCCTGGGGGACGTTCCTAGAGTCTGCGAGCCCGGAACTCCCATCAGCCTGTCTGTGCTTTTGAATTCCAGAGCAGAAACCAGTTTCTCAGGAGCGGATTGGAGTTTGGGAGGGTCAGGGGTCAGAGGCAGGAACCAGCCTGTGAAAGGAAACCCTGTTGGGATGACTACCTTCCCCAGCCCAGCATGGGTTGGCTCAGGTCAGGTGTGGACCGTTCTCTCCTGTGAGTTTACAATGGGATGTTGATCTGCTAAGGTTTTCCTCCTTGGAGAGGCCGGGGAAGTCAATGGGAACAGCGGAGCCCCATCCTGTTGGGGGTACACACCTGAAGTTGCTCGTGCCCCACACTGACCCACATCACGATCTTGGAGGAGCTGCAGAAAGCATTTTTTTTTTAAAGACTTTATTTATTTTTAGAGAGAGGGGAAAGGAGTGAGAAGGAGAGGGAGAGAAACATCAGTGTCTGGTTGTCTGGGGACCTACTGGGGACCTGGCCTTCAACCCAGGCATGTGCCCTGACTGGGAATCGAACTGGTGACCCCTTGATTCACAGGCCTGTGCTCAATCCACTGAGCCACCCCAGCCAGGGGAAGATGCGGTTCTTAAAAGCTGCAGAGTCCGTGAAGCCAGCCACAGACTCACGCGCAGTCACATCCACAAAGATCTTGAGGTTCGTTCTCCTGGGTTTGCTTGGGGACAGCGCTGGGGACAGGGGGTCCTTCCTGGGCCCCTGGCCCTGGGTTGGAGGCTTTTCTTCCTACTTTGGGAAGAGCACAGAAGGGGAGCCATAAATGTCTCCATCCCCCCACGCCCTTTAGAAATGCCAGCCTGGCAGTTCCCTGAAAATGCATGTGTCCCTCCCGTGGCCTTTCTGTTGGACTTTTCTGGTGTGACCTTTAGGGACTGGATGTGAGAGGCACAGCACAGAGTGAGTAGTGTCCGAACAGTCAGGGTGTGGGTATGGCCAACCACCTGAGGGGCTGGAGCGTGTGGCAGGTGGTGCTGGCAGGGCGGGCAGAGCCGTGTGAGTGGGCTAGAGTGGGCTCAGTGCCCTCAGAGTGACCCGCCGGGCTCGTGGGGAAGGGGGTGAAAGTAAGGCCAGGCGCTGAGGCTGCGGAGCCACGATGGTAGCCGAGGAGGATGGGAACCGCCGTGGGCCCCAGCGGGGGACTCCTTGTCCCCAGGTCCTGCTGGGGCCCCTCCCAGGCGCCGTCCTCCTGCCCGGTGAAGGCCCTGCTGATCCCCAGGGCCTTTCCCAGCATCTCTGGCCCCATCACCCAGGCCCCTGCTTGGACGGCCCTTTACTCTGGGGCACTTTCCTCTGCCGAGCCGAGTCGACGTCCAGGAGCCCCCGCTACGGGGAGAATGCCTCACTTAACTCTCGTAGGTGCCTGTGCCTCGGACGCGGAAAGGGAAGCTCAGAGAGGCCGTGTGCTCTGGCCTAGGCTCCACCCACTCTTGAACCCTGACCCAGGCCCTCTGCTGTCATGTGAGCCAGGGCATGATGAGGTCCATGGGGGGACAAGGGCATCAAGGCCAGTGCCCTTTGTCTTTGGAATGCCCAAGAAGAAGTGGGCCCCTCCCCTGTGGCCAGACACTGAGTAGCAGGTCTTGTCCAGGCCCCGTGTGCCTGGAGGGAAGCAGAGGAGGGCAGGGCTGCCTGTCACGGGAGCAGGGACGGCGGGGACAGAGCATTGGCATGGAAACGACATGGTTCGGGGGACTCTGCGCTCCCCTCCAGGGGCCTCTGTTGGTCATGACCTCTGGTGGCTGTGATGAGTGGGGTCGATGTCCCCTGGCAGTGCTTGCCCCAGGACCTGGGGGAGGGCCCCCTACTCTGCCTTCCCTGCAGTGGTGAGTGCGCTGACCTCGCGGGTTTCCCGGCTTTGTGTAGGTTCACGTCCTGGGTAACATTCCCCCTTGTTGGGCGACAGACGCGGGTCTCTGAGGCACATAAACATCGATCGGCCTCCTGTGGCCGCACAGAGGACAGCTCCACCACACTGGGAGGAGTGGCTGCTGGAAGTGAAAAGCAGCCAATGGCCTGGAAAGAGCTGTCTGGGAAATCAGTGTTGTCCGCTTGGCTCAGGGACCCGCCACCAGCTCTGCGTGTGCCCAGGTCCCCCCGGCTGGCTCAGTCTCCCCGTGCGCCCAGCTCCCCCGGCCAGCTCACAGTCCCCTCTCACCTGCCCGAGACGATGCTCCCCTGGCTCCAATTGCTCTTTGGTTTCCAAACCTCATCCACTCACCAGGGTAGGGATCTCTAAGGCTGTGCCGCCCACTCAAATGGGCGCTGCTACCCTTGCCCTGCTCTCTACCATGAGAACAGTAGGTACCAGGTTTGGGGGGCTCCTTCAGCCAGGGTTCTAGAAAAGAACACACAGAATTCAGATAAGCCCAGCAGAGCCCAGTAGAACCCAGTGGAACCCACAAGAACCCAGCAGAAGCCAGTGGAGCCCAACGGAACCCAGCAGATCCCAGCGGATGCAGCCAATCCGCAGCCCTTGCAGAAGATGGGGGTGGTCACTGCTTTTGTCGGAGGCCCCTGGGATCGGGGGCTGCTGGTCACTGCGCCGGCAGCTAGCTGCCAACAGTTGCCCTGACTGTCAGCGCGGCGGATGGCTGGAGGGAAGTACAGGTGCCAGCTGACACCTGACGTGACAAGAGGACTTACACGTGCCGTCCCTTCCTGTGCAAGCGTGCCATTATTTTGAGACCCTATTACGGCTCACCGGAGCGGAGCAACACCACGCTCGCTGTCATCTGTTTGGCCACCACATGTGTAACCTGACTTAATGAGCACCTGTGACTTATTCAGGGACGCTTCTACTACAGAACGTGGGAAGACGGAGCGGCGTGCTCTGCCAAGTTCCTGGCCCGGGCTCCGACTGCCTGGGGGTCCAGGGAGGGGGGTTTCCGACAGGATCTGACAGGCCTTCGGGGCCTAGGCAGACGCCGCCGCTGGTGCGGTCCAGGGCACTGAGCTGTGGCACGCTGTCCACTCAGGTCTTCCAACCTGACTGCCTCCCCTTTGCTGCCCCGGAGTCCGAAGTCTGGGTGTGGCCAGGGCCACCCCAGCCCTGAGGCTCCCCCCAGCCCTGGCACTCCTCCCCGCTCTCAGATGCTGTCCTGCTCACGTTGTCATCACCGTGAGGGTCTGTGTGTCCAAGGCTCCCTCTTCCTGCGGGGACAGGCCCACCCCCACTCAACGCGACCTTGGTGTTCCTGTGATTATTTCTGCAAAGACCCAATTTCCCAAGTAAGGCCACATTCTGGGGTTCCAGTGGACATGAATTTGGGGGGATGCTGCTCAACCCAGTACAGGGAGCCATTGAGGACAATCTTCTGTGATGTGACACATCTCTGGGCCCTGCGTGTGGGGACCGGAGTCAGGAGCTTCCCTTCGGGGCCTCCCCACATCTTGCTCTGAGGGGGCCCAACCCTGAAGCCTGCGGGCCTGGTGGTGACTCAGGCGGTGGGGGGGGGGCGGGGGATGGAACTGTCATCCTTCTGCCGAGAAGGGCGTGGGCCTGCGGCGGGGTCCCCCCTCCCAGTAGGAGTTTGGGCCACCTCACTGAGGGTTCTTCTCTGAAATGTCTTGACAGATCAATGACCAATTCTCCCACCAAAGAGGCGCTCAGCAGAACGGCACTCTGGAGCTTTATAGCTCGGCTCTTTGCCTTTTATGGCACCGATTTCTTGTCCTGAAATGCAGATCGATGCCTTTCAGAGACACGGCCCCTGGGGAGGGCCCTTGGTGAGGGGATGGGGCCCCATGGCAGACACATAGAGAGAGGAGCGGTCTTCAGTTTTCTGTGGAGAAGGTGCCCAGACCTGGAGCCTCGCGTGGGCCATCTTTCCATTCCCTGGTGGAGTGCATTTCTCCAGGAGGTGCGGCCAACCCTCCCTGTGAACTTGGAAGCAGCCATGGAACCCGCTGGAGTGCCGGCAAAGACAGGGGGTCCACTAGCTGGGCGTGAGGTGGGGGAGCAGCTACGGCCACTAGCTCACTGGAGCGAACCTCCGAGTGGCTGCGCGCTGGGTGATGACGTCTCAGCGTGGACAGAGCTGGAAAAGTGCAAATGAGCAGGTGTGAGCTGGACAGAGCTGCTTGTCACCCTCGGTCTCCGCTCTGGAGAAAGCACCCGCACTGGACACGGCCCTTGGCGTCCCTGCGAGGATACGGCCCTGACACCCCATTTTCAGGCCGGAGCAGCGAATCGTTATTTCCTCAGAGCAGGTGACGTCCCCTGGAATGGTGGACGCAGCTCTAGCTTCGGTGTTGGCAGTGACTCAGAGGACTTCACTCGCCCAGGTGCGAGGGGCCCGGAGGGCACGGGACGGAAGAGGCCCAGGTGGAAGGCCACCGCTTCAGAGCCCAGCTCTGCTATCCCTAATTCGCTGGGTGACCTTCGGCTAGTCAGGTAACCTTCCCGACACCCATATTCGATTCGTCACCTGTGAGACGTGGGCAGTGATGTCGGCTGCTCCCCTGGGCCTCAGGGCTCACGTGGGAAGGCAGAGAGACGCGGCTGATGAGCCACAAGGGCCACGGAGCCTGCCCTGTGGTCTGTGTGTCAGCTGCGTGATGAGAGGTCCAATGAGTGGAGGAAACGCCGGTCCGTTCACCAGGGCAGGGGAAGAAGCGGCCGAGGATCGGCTCCAAGTCATCACAGAAAGCCGGAGCACACGGCCGAGGCCTCGGTCTGCTTCACGTCTCAGGAGCGACAGATCCACAAGTTCCCTCCAGCGGACATGCACGGAAGGCCCTCTGCGTGCCAGGCCTTGGGCGTCAGCCCTCTGCAGGGCCGGCATGCAGACTGACCTGGTGGTCTTGACTGTGCGTGTGGACAAAGCACCTACTACATGCCAAGCATAGGTGGCCCATTCAGCCTTTGGAGGCCACTTTTAAGTAGATACTACTGGAATTGTCCTCCTTTTAGCTGCTGGGGGAAATGTCATGTATGAACTTGGGTCAAAGCAAAGATGTGGGGAGTCAGTGTTCCAGAAGGGTCTTGGGAGGAGGGTCCCCTGCTGCAGGGAGGGGGATGGCAACATGGGGTGACCCCGGAGCAGCCCACTGCTTTTCTGCTGCCTTCTCTGGGCCTGATGACCGCTCCCTAGGCCAGACCTCCCTGCTCCCTCTGAGCCAGCTCCCATGCTGGGGTGGGGCATGGCTGCCCCTCCAGGCTCTGCCTCTGGAAAGCAGCAGGTGGGCGGTGGCTGCTGCTTCTGGTGTGGCCAACGACACCCTCCAAGCCCTGGGCTGCATCAGCGTCCCAGCTCAGGCTGCCGGGAGGTGGGGGTGGAGGGGCAGCCTCTGTATTAGGCCTTGTGGCCCCACCCTTGGAGGAGGCCCTGAGGTACCACTGTCTGGCTTGTTCCTGAGACATGGGACCTGCTGTGAACTTAGCAGAGTCCCCAGGGTCTGACGCTTGGGGACTTGATCAGGACTTGAAGATCTGGCTGGGCTGTGGCCCAGAGCCCTGCTAAGGTGACTGTGGAGGAAGAAATGGAGCCCACTTGTCACCTGACCCTGCCTGTTCCATGCAGTGTGGGGGCCCATGGGCAGCAGATGCTGGCTCGGGGAGGCTGGGGTGCCCCACTCCCCATGCGGGGGACCCTGGGGTGGCAAGACCCACCTGTGTGCCCTGTCCAAGCCTCTGTCAGAAACTAACAACTGGACATGGTACCAGGAAGACAGTGGCTTCCGGGTCCCAGGGCCGCTGCAGCAGGTAAAGTCCCAGGGGGCAGGGCCCAGGCTGCTTCCTGGGCATCTTCTCACCCAGAGCCTGGCCCGGAGGGGACTGATGAGGCCAGGATCCAGTGTCCCCAGGGTGACCACGTGTGTTAGATAGGTGTGACACAAAACATACAAATACAGATAAAATAAAAATGGGAGACCCGGTGTGGTTAGGGGGTCGGGCACACGCTGGGTAGTAGCCGTTCCTTCTCACCGCGCGTGCCAGGGCCTCGCTGTCAAAAGCCTGTGGCATTTACTGAGACAAAATGTGTGTGACCTGCCATTTACCATGCGACCATTTCTGAATGTGAAATTCAGCAGCATCAAGCACCCTCGTGATGCTCTGCAGCCATCACCGCCGCTGTCTCCAGACTTGGCTCCTTGTCCTCCAGCCGTGCCGCTGTCCCCCCACCCACTCCCCCAGACCTGGGTGCCACTGCCTACTCGGTCTCTGTGACTTCACCTCCTGCAGGGACCCCTGTGAGCCAGGCCCCCCAGCACCTGTCCATCCTTCGGCTTCTGGCTATCTCCCTCAGCATGTTTTCTGGGCTGATCCCTGCTGGGGGGAGCGTCGGAATTTGCTTTTTGAGGCTGATAATAGTCCCTTGTATGGATGGACCCCATTTTGAGACCATAGGGCAGGTGGCAGAGACCGTGGCCACTTCCACAGGGGGACATTTCCCAGCCTTCCTTGCAGTGAGTTTGGGACCAGGCGCCGCGTCTGGCCAAGGGGATCTGCATGTGGGTGGAAGGGGAGGGTCCTGGGACAGTCACAGGGTGCCCAGGGTCCAGACACCTGCGTCCCAGTGAGGGAGGCCCTCCAGGATCCCTGCCCATTTGGGATTATGCTCTGGTTACCAAGAGATGCAGTTCCCTGTGATAGCCACAGACACTTGTCACTGTTTGTCACAGCAGCTGGTGGGGGTCACCCTGACTCACAGCCCTGGCAGAGCCTGCTCTGCAGAGGTGTCAAAGGAAGTCCAGGCAGAGGGGGTGACTTGTGTCAACAATGCCCCCCCTTGCCGCCGAGACCAGAGAAGAGACCTGGTGTGGCGGTGGGTGTGGGTCGAGGGCTTGGGGGCAACGTGGCCTTCCTCCATTTCTTTCCTTTTCTGTTAAAAGATGTTATTTATTTATTGTTTTTAAAGAGACGGGAAGGGAAGGAGAGAGGGAGAGAAGTGTGGATTGGTTGGTCGCCTCCCATAGGTGCCCTGACCAGGACTGAACTCAAAACCCAGGCCTGTGCCCCAACTGGGAATCGAACCGGCGACTTTTCCCCCACAGGGCCACCCCAGTCAGAGCAGGTTCCTCCGCGTCCTGAACCAGTCACATCTGCTCTGAGCCTCGGTGAAGGATGGGGCTACGTCTGTCTTACTCCTGATACCTCGCCTCTGAAAGCAGCCCCTACAGAGAACCGCGCTAAGAGAAAAGTACAAGGAGACTCCGTCCTCGTCCTCGGGGAAAGCGACGGGTGACAGATGGGTCACTCGGAGTGCCTCCTGAGGCACAGTCCCTTTGTTTCACGATAATAACTATTCCTGCCTGCTGCCCTACTGGACGTCACCTCTGGGGGTCCTCCTGGCACAGGGAGGAGACGGTGCTGCCCAGCGCCCTGGCCCCTGCGGACCCAGAGGACTTGCTTGGTGGCCGCTTAGGTGAGAAAATCTCTCATTGCCTGCTACTTGGGTACTGCTGTCAGTCAGTGCCAGCGGTGATTGTTCCAGACAATTAAATGCCACTTACACTTTAATGTAGCTATTTAGTCCAATATTCTTAATTATTTTCCCCAAATTTAAAATGCACATCGATGATTTCTCATTGGTTTGAAAGGAATCTCAATGAGCTGCCTGGCTTGGGGAGCAGATGGCCACTGGGTCTCCTGTGTCTGACGGGCTGTGAGCTCCTGGGGACCCCGGGGCGTCTGGATGCCGGGTAGGGGTGGGGGGGTCTTTCCCCGCTGGGTCTGGAAGGAACACCAGAGAGCACCCACTGGTCTCGTTGGAGTCTGTGACTTGAGGGTCTATGACCGTCCCACCCAAGGGGAGACCTGTGGACCAGGGAGATCCCATTCTCTATCTGTCACCCACGTGGCACATAGCACCCACCATGGCTGCGACACAGGGTCACTTCCGCCACGGGGACTTCAGGCTGCTTGGAGCTGCATGTAAGTACCGTGTGGGGAGTTAAAGAAACCCTTTGCCCTCTTAAAGGTTTTGGGGCCCCCCCCAGAGCCCCTGTGTGGGGGTTGTGTCTACGGATGTTTACCTTATTAAACATAAAAATGGAGAACATTTTAAAATCATGCATTTACTAATACTTTTTAAGACCACAACGATGAACCGAATTGCATGCTAATGTAAATGACGTATTTTGGGAAGACATATGTCCCCAACGTGGGGACATGGGGCCTTCTTTTTCCTTAGAGCAAACCTCCTCCGGGTTTGGCTTCCCGGAGGACAGCTGGGTTCTCAGCTGCTTCGGGCTGCAATCTGCCACAATCTGTCTGTTTGCGTGTGTGAAGCGAGTACGCCTCGCACAGGTGTGTCCCTGAGCACAGAGGGGCAGCCTCCCAGCTTTCCTGGGGACTCCGTGAATGACGACCGCTCTCCTGCTGTGACCCTAACCTGGCTCCTCCCGGGGCTGCTTGCCAAGTGGGGCTGGGGGCCCCTGGGACAACGTTCCTCTATGTGACATCAGATCCACATTTTTATTCACGGAATCACGTTTGTCCCTGTCACCCCTGCAATGCCAACAGCACCTGGCTGTGGGGCGGGCACTCTGACTGGCGTTGGCCCCTCACTGACGAGCTGGGCTCGGAGCTGCTGCGCGGCCTGACAGCCTGTGAAGGTGACGATGGGTACCAAGCCACACCGTCACTATTGTCACCACAGAAGGTGGGTGGTGAGTGCGGCGAGTCATGGAGAACAAGCCTGTCACTTGCAGCCGTTCACCTGCTGCCTGGCTCTCTCATTCTTCCCTCCGTGGTGTGAGGGGTGTCCCCCGTGCTGGCTGTCTGGCAGTGAAGGAGCCAGGTGTGGTCCCAGCTTGCTCGGAGGCCCCAGCCCGGTGGGTGACAGCCCCGAGTCGTTACATGTGGTGACGGCCTCCCCAGGGGAACCACCCTCTCCCAGCGCTGGAGGGGGCAGAGGGCCAAAGCCCACCCGGCATGTGGATTTCCAGGATACACAGAGAGGCGTAGGACCTGAGGAGGGGCCTTGGAGGTGAGGTGTTTCCGTGAGGTCAGGATAAGCATGTCTCGGGCAGGTGTGGACTCTCCAAGGAAGCCACGGGCGGAGAAGCCACGTTCTCCACCCCATCCTGCAGAAGATTCATCTGGAAACCTTGAAACGCAAGAGGTCCTGATATTGAAGGGCTGGGTGGGGCCCAGGGACTCCCCACTTTGGACAGGTGGTCCAGGTGGCCCAGGGGCAGGTGAGATGTGTCTTGCTAGGAAAAGGCTGGCCCAGAGCCGTGGTGCTTCCTGCTGCGTCTTGGCTGCGGGCATCCTTGAGGGACACTTGGCCACACCCACTGGGACTCCCCCCTTACCCCCCCCCCCCCCCCCCGCCGACTCCTAGCGTCGATTTCTTGTGGCCTGTGTGACTCCAATGGCTCTGGGTGGGAGTGGCTGAAACAGTCCGTGCTTCTGTCCACACTCTGGCCTCTCTCTCTTTATTTATTCATTTTTAAAAATGAAAAAAAAAGATTTTATTTATTTTTAGAGAGGGGAAGGGAGGGAGAGAGAGAGGGAGAGAAACATCAATGTGCGGTTGCCTCGCATGCGCCCCCTACTGGGGACCTGGCCCACCACCCAGGCATGTGCCCTGACTGGGAATTGAACTGGCGACCCTCTGGTTCGCAGGCCAGCATTCAATCCACTGAGCCACACCAGCCAGTCTTTCTCTCTTTTTAAATAGTAGGGTTTTTTTTTTGACGTTTTTGGGTGGTGTTTATCCTGCAGAATTGGAGTGTGGCAGAAGGATTGTGGGGCGCCGTCTAGAATAGGGTGTTCATTTCCATCTTGAATTTCTGATACTCAGCTGACAGTCACGAGTGAAAACGGGCACATCCTGGGGGCCTCTCAAGCCCCCAGCTCCAGCCACTCTCCGGTCTCCTCTTCTGTCACTCACACGGGCCAGCCCAGGGTAGCCATGGACAGCGGTCTGGTGGCGTGGAGCAGGATCCCCGGGCTTTCGGGTTCGCCCGTCACTGCACAGCGGCGAAGCTCAGCAGGGCCCGCGTGTGGGTGACTGCGGGAGGCGCTCTGGTCCTTTAGGTGGAGCTTGTGGGCCGAGTGCCGGAACCCTAGCTCTGCACTCCTTTTTTCTCTCCGTGTTGCCCACATTTGTCACCGTCTTCCCTGAAACGTGCCTCCTTAGGAGCCAAAGGTTTCCCACTATGTAGAAAGAGGAAAGTCCTTGGAGGCCCGAGGCCTGGACTCATTTCCAAAGAGGTGGATTTATTTTCATTTCCGAGCCTGAGGAGCGGCCTATTCCTCCCCGAATTCTCATTTACCGTTTCCGTTTCTGAAATACACGGCGGACGAACCCAGAAGCTGGGCCCGAGATATGGAAACGACAGGCCAGCGTCCTCCGGCGGCCTTCCCCGGGGACGCCTCTCTGGAGGCCCAAAGCCCACGGGGTCCTGTCTTGGCTGACCCTGTCCCCTGGGAAGGGTGTGCTCCGGACACACTGTCCTTACTTCACCGAGATGTGAGTCCCCGCAGAGGGCCTGGCAGTGATCTCAGGGGGAGCCGGCCGAGGGGACCCACTCCTGGTGTCTTCGGGGCCCAGGCTGGCCAAGGCAGCAGCTGGGTGGGTGTGGGGGCGGACTCATTTACTGTCCCAGACGCTGCGCCGGGGGAGCCGAGCCCTGCTGGAGGTCCTCGGACCCAGGGGGACAAGTCCCAGCCTGTGGCAGCATGACCCCTTCCCATGTCCTCTGCCCCACAACTCTCCTCGCACCCTGGGCAGTTACCCCAGACAGTTACCTTTTACTTACTGTTTTGAACCTTTGAAAAGTGTTCCCTCCCTCCCTTACTGAGGTCAAAGTGTGTGCTTGGGCTGAGCACAACGGGCGTCACTGTTTTCTCGGGATGAAACCGCAGGGCTTCTCCGGCCTCAGGGAAGGAGAAGGTGCCCACCGGCTTCCAGGGGCCCCAGAGAGAGCCTTGCGCTTGGTGTGATGGGTGGGACCCCCTCAACCCAGGGACCACATCTTCCTGTGACTACACCCCTCCCCTCCCCTCTCATCCCCTCCCCCCCTCCCTTTCTCTCCTTTCCCCTCCCTCTTTTTCTCAGATAATAGTCTTTCATGAATCCTGGTCTCCCAATGTCCCCACCTGCCCTCCTGTGACCAGTCTTTGGGGACAATGTCCTCTCCTCTGAAAGAAAAAAGAAAAAAAAAGGCATCCATAAGATCTTCCTCTTCAGGAATATTGATAATGGATGTTTGGTGGGGCTGGACCTGGTCCCTGGGCCCTCAGGAGGGTGTCCACGTTTCTGAGGTGCCCTTTTTCTCTTCGTTGTTGGCAGCTGTGTCCCGATGCGGCCTTCAGCGTTCCGGGGACGGACAGAGCCTTGTGAATTAACTAGCTGCGCCGAGCAAGGCCTCCTTGCTGCCCAAGGGCCGTGAAGCCTCATTATATGCGGGGACAAGGGCAGGTCTGCGAGGCCGCGGGAGTGAATGTCACCGCACGCCCCCTGGACCGCCTCTCGGTGAAATGAGGCGGGGACCCGGGCCGAGGGTGCAGAGTGATGGCATAACCTGATTCATAACCCTCAGCCCCTACTTATCATAGAATCACTCACGGCCCCGTAAAATGCGGTAATTTGGCCGGCCGGCTGATTTAGGAGCTGGCATTTCCGCCTGGTGGCCGCCCAGCATGGGCCACGCAGCCCTAGGCAGGGAAGGGACAGGGGGAGGCAATTCCATTCAGGGGGCGGCCAGGCATCTGGCCTGTTCCCGAGGCGACGCATTTGGGCTGGTGGGCTTTTCGGGGAAACCTGCCACAGGTGCTGTGAGGGATGGGCCTGGTTAGATGCCACCTGCCCAGAGGTTGGGGGACAATGGACGAGCGCCGATGACTGTCCCTTCCAGCCCCAGAATTCTGCAGCTCATTTAAAAGGGACCTCACTGCTACGTGGGTGTCTGTTATCCTGACACATTATTTACAGAGCACCTACTGTGTGCTAGGATCGTGCTCCCGCCTGCGGACCCCGTCCTAGTCTCACGTCCTCGCTGCTCCCAGGCGTGTCAGGGAAGATGACAGGAGAAAGGGCCCAGGGGCCTCTGTGACTCCCCACCCCATGTCATTGGCCCCTCTCCCCTAAATGGAGAAGACCCCAGACAGGCTGATGGCCACAGCACAGCCCATCCATAGCTGCTGAGTGGGGGAGGCCCAGTGGCTTTGGGAACAAAAGGTAACGGCAGCTGAGCCCTGGGGGGGGGGGTCCTGCCTGAGAGCAGAGCAGCCACAGAAGCAGACTGAGCCTTTGTGCCCTGCCCCCTCCACAGGAGATCACTCCCACAGGAAGTGCACAGCCTGCCTTCTCCAGCCCTGCCCCCCACACCTTCCCTGGCTCCTTCCCTAGCATGGGCTTCCTGTCATTAATTTGAGAGGTAGAAAGCCGAGCTTCTGGGGAACTTCATCTTCCCTCCCCTTCCCCCATAGTTTATTAAAAAACTAAACGCCCAGCAAATCATTTTTATGAGCAATTAAGCGCCCCTCTCGTGGGCACGTGGAGGACTCCGCCGGCAGATGGATGGCGGCCCAAGTGCAGGGTGGGGCCGGCCGCCCTGGGTCTGCACCAGCCCCGTCCTGCTGTGGTGCCCCCCTGGTGGACGAGGAAAGTGCCCCCACCTGTCAGTCTCAGGAGGAATGAGTTCTGGGCACCGAGCATGTTTATTTGCCAGTATTTCTCGTCTCCATGAGAACTGTGGGGCCATAACTTTTGTTATTGTGGTTATTATTTACACGCTCCCAGTGCAAAGGAAAAATGGCCAGGGAATGTCGGTCTGCACCCCCCTCCCCAACCCCCGTCCACAACTCTAAATAAACTCTTCCATGGATTCCGAAGAGAAAGATCCATCAGACTTTGCCTTGTGCCGCATGGAGAAGCCCCGTCCACTCCTGTTTCTGGAATATTCACGCTTCATTCTGTTGCCTTTAAGAGGAAACATTCTCACCCGTGGCCGGCACCCAGCACTTGTGGGCGAGACCTCCTTACCTTGACCAAGAAGCTCAGTCTCTAACGAAGTCTCTAATTGCCTGCCTCCCCGTGAGTCTCCAGTTATGTCCCGAGATCATGAAATTATGCAAATAATGTTTGTTTAGCCGGCACCTCTTTTGCAAAGCGATGTCTGTGGGTGTAACTTGGAGATCATCCTTTTCCAACCAGATACCAGAGCCCCTGTTCTAACAGTGTTTTCCCTGATGTTTAAATTGATTTACACCCAGTCTCATAAGGGCCCAAACGGAAGTCGCCCGGGGCATAAATCAGCTCCACATGAAAGAACAAAGAGGTGGGAGACGGGACTTGTCCCTGTACTCTAAGACCTGTGACCCGGGGGTCCCATCGCACCTCCGCTGTGTGAGTTCATCCCCAGGAGGCGTCGCGGCTCCCCAGATGGCTGACAGATGCTCCTGCTTTGCCCAAGTCTTCCTTTGCTGTGGTCTGGAGAGTGATGGGACCTGCCCGTGTCACTCTTGACTTTATGTCCTTAACGTGGCATATCATGGGCACAGAACCTGGGAATGTGGCCACATGGGTGGGCCCACCTTCTCCATCTCCCCTGCCGCCAGGTAGCCACATGGACAACGTCTTATTGGTCCCAACCAGTGGGCCCTTTCTGTGAACTGGTGTCTGAAGCCCAGCGAGGCTGTGGACGTGGTCCTGGGGGTTTCAGTCTTACTCTGAAGACTGTCACGGTCCACAGACATGGGAACCCACCCCGAGTCTCAGCCTTGGGCAGTGCCACACACCGTGGCAACCACGCAGGTTCCTCCCACAGGTGTGTGTGGAGGGGATGGGAAGCGAACACAGGGGCTGTGGCGAGGAGCGGAAGCTGTCACCCCTGCTGTGCCTCACAGAGTCTTCGCCTCCAGAGGGAGAGTCTGCGGGGTCACATGTTTAACGAGAGTGGTCTGAAATAGCGAGCTGAGCGACTTGCCTTCTGAAAACCCCCACTCCCCATAGGTTACTGGAAAACAAGCCAAATCTGCCTTTTGCTCCCCATTAGGCTCAAGACGCATGGGTGCTCTCTTCACAGTTCATGGTTCAGGGACACCCATGTTCGGTTCCTCGTGTGAATGCGAGAGGAGCGACTCCCTAACAGGGAGTAGAACCCAGGGAGGTGCTGGTATAATTGAAACATTTAAACTATAATTCAAGACTTACACGAAGTACTCTGGGCTCCCACCCTCCGCCCACTGACTCACAGGTCAGTGAGTGGGGTGAATGGAAACGTGGGGAGTCATACCATAGAATGTTCCAGCAGGAGGGCCTGTCCCTCTCTGGGCACAAACCTCTCCTGTCTGAGCCAGTTATTTTTCTCAAAGGCCTGTGGGCACACAAGATGAGGCATCGCCCACTCACGATTTGCCGTCGACAATGTAAGAGGACTCATCTTTTGTGTGGGCACTTCCCCCTCACAGCAGACCCTTTTCTACCGAGCAGAGAGGGGGAAATTCACGAGTGGAGGCTTCATCACCCTCTCTGAGTGACTCGTGTTGAGTGGGGGTGTTGGTGGTCAGGTTGTCTTTGGGTTCGGTCTCTTCT
Source organism: Macrotus californicus (assembly GCA_007922815.1). NCBI lineage: Eukaryota > Metazoa > Chordata > Mammalia > Chiroptera > Phyllostomidae > Macrotus > Macrotus californicus. The sequence continues at coordinate 66,919 of VMDR010001009.1, forward strand.
CCGTGGGATTCCGAGCAAAGGCTCCCGCTCGGCAGTCAGGCCACTGCTCGGGCACTTGGGGAAAAGGGACCCGGGGGCTCTGGCCATTGCAAGAAGAATTTGTGCAGGGCTGCTCGATGGAGCACAGCCGAAGTCTCAGTCCCAGGCAGGCCACTGGCCAGGCGGGTGGGCTCGGGCTAGCCTTTAACCAACACGAACCCTGGTTTCCTCATTTGTAACACTTGTCCCCCCTCACAGGATTGCTCAGGGGAGGGAATGAAGGACACATTAAAGCAATGAGAACAGGGTTGCCACTTAGCAGATGCCAGTGACGGTTGGTTTGCTGTGTCATCATCACCATCACCATCACCATCATCACATCACCATCATCATCACCACCATCACCATCACCACCATCATCACCATCACCACCATCATCATCACCATCATCATCTTCACCATCACCACCATCATCACCATCACCACCATCATCATCACCACCATCACCATCACCATCACCACCATCATCACCATCACCACCATCATCATCACCATCATCATCTTCACCATCATCACCACCACCATCATCACCATCACCACCATCATCATCACCATCATCATCTTCACCATCACCACCATCATCACCATCACCACCATTTCCATTATCTTTACCACCATCATCACCATCATCACCATCATCTTCATCACCATCATCACCACCATCATCACCACCACCATCATCACCACCATCATCACCATCACCATCATCTTCATCACCATCATCACCATCATCATCGTCACCGCCATTATCACCTCCACTCTCGTTTCCATGGATTTGCGATGTGTCGCCTGACTTGGTATCGGCACAGAGAGGTTTGATCAGCTGCCGACTAACAGAAATGAACAGAACGCCTGGCTGGCAAATGAGAGGAGGAGCCTCAGCACCATCACGAGGCGCCGTTATCACTCTTGTTTCCCAGGGGAGGAAGCGGAAACACAGAGAGGCAGGGGCACCCGCCCCCACCACACGGAGGAGGCGGATTCAGAGCTGAGGAGTCCAAATTGACCTCTGAGCCCTGCAGGGGGGGACAGGGTAGGTAGTCAGCCTCAGAGGGGCCTCGAGCACCCCCGGGCTGCTCCGTGTTGACGACTCTACATCATTTCAATCATTAAAAGTCTAGGACTGTGTGGAGGCTGTGGGCCCATGTCACCAATTCCCAAAGACAGAGGAAGTCGAGTCAGACACACTGAAACACGTTCAGAGATGGGCGCACAACGATTCGGAAGCTCTGCGAAGAGATCTTTGCCTATGAGACGCTAGTAGATGGGGTGCAGTCTGGAATGCTGAAAAGTTGTGGGGGGCTGGGCCCGGCCCCCCTGTCCCGAGCTGCTCATATAGCGGCTCCCGGGTCGCGCGGATGACTGACTGCTGGCAACTGAGTCGCCGACGTCTGTCTGGATGTTGCTCATTTGATCCGCCTCTCATTGGCACTCTGGGAGGCACGCCGAGCTGAAGCTCCCCCCGGGGCAGGAGCCCCGGCAACCAGAGACAGCCGTCCTCAGCCCCGCCAGCAGCCGAGGCCTCCTTCCCCTGGTTATGTAATACCCATCATCTCTCTTTATCTCCAAACAAGCAGCATTATTTCAATATAACAGTCTGCGAGAAACACACCCCGATGTAATAACACAGGGACTGAGGACGCACTATATAATGTCAGGATGACACATGCTTCAATTAGAAGACAGGCCCATCTCTCCCCAAAATAGATCAAGATTAAATTTTCATGAGGTTGCATGCCTGTGTTGATGGTGTGATGCTGTTGCAGGCTTTCACCGCGAAGCAAATTAAAACAAAAACTCCTGTCTCGGTGGGAACCGGCCGTCTTGCCGGTAACTCTGCTACTCAGAACCATTGCTCATCAGCGACCTGGGCCTGTCACCCGGGAGGTGCCTTCTTCAAGGGCTGGACATGTCGCCCGGGGAAGAAGCCCCACCTTGGAGTTTCCACAGCCTTTTCCGAGAAACAGGAGGGCAGGCTTTGAAGCGGTCATTTGGCTGAAGCTCACAGGGATACTTCTTTACGTGTGATGTTTTTTGTTTGGTCCAGATTTGAAGTCGAACAATTCAAGTAGAGGGTGGAGTCTGGCTCAGCAACAGGCAGCTCTGCCTGCCCCCCAACACCTGGGCCCCCCGGGCTGTTGGCTATGCTGGGTGTGGCGGCATGAAGGGGACAGGGTTTCTTCGGTGTCCTATGACCCGTTGCAGTGGTTTCCTCTGTTGTCACCCTTCTGCATGAGGTGGGACAGGCACACTTCCCGTTCCTAGAGCTTTCTCTCCAGTTCCTCCTCTGTTCTCCAGTCTGGGGGTGTTTTCCTTCTCTGAATGTGATGAGAACACATTCGTTTCTAGGATTGGAAAAGTGCAGCAGCTGTGGGAAAACACGTAGCATTCTCCAGATAGGTGCCTGGTTCCAGGGGATGGGGGCTGGTGATGCCATGGAACGCCTCCTGCAGAGAACAGAAAGGGATACTGAATGGGCTGAAACATTCGAGAAAACGCACAGCGGCATTTGTAAGAAAATAAAGGAATACCCCTGGCCAGAAATGCATGCGGGCCGGGCAGCTGAGAGCTCAGGTGCTGTGGGTGGGGCTGCGAGTCCCGAGCCGAGGGCTGTAGGCTGGGGTCTTGAGTTGCGATGACCATTCCGGGCGGGTAGGAGGCCGTGGGCCTGGCGTGGGCTCTGGTCCTTGCACACAGCCAGGGCTGTCGGGACAGGCTGTGTGCCCAGCCTAGGGGGTCACAAGCTAATGGGTGCCCGGATGAACTAGGGAGGGGTGATGGGAAAATTTGGACTCCAAGCCCGCTCCTCCTCGGAATCTGGACTCCCAAGTTTATATTGCTCATATGATTCTCCATATATTTTAAAAAATATTCCTGTTTTGTTATTATTATCCTCATCCAAGGATAGGAGAGGAAGGGAGAGAGAGAGAGAGGGAGGGAGGGAGACAAAGAGAGAAACATCAGTGCGAGAGAGAAACATTGACTGGCTGCTTTCTCGCACGGGCCCTGACCAGGGATCGGACCCAAACCCTGGACACGTGCCCTGACTGGGAATGGAACCTGCGACCCCTCGGTTTGCGGGACAACACTCCAACCCAGCCACACCCGCCAGGGCCTATTCTCTGTAGTTTTGAAAATGTGTCTATCTACAGCAGAAATTGTATATTCCATGGGAATCTTATGAGCCCTGAATTCTGGAAGTTTCCCTCCAGTGCTTTGTTCCCATCAGACCAGAGCAGCAGCGCCCACCTGGGGCCGGTTTTTCAGCCGGGACGGGCCAGGTCTCTCAACTTCTCCTCTGGACTCTGGGGAAACCCAGCATTTGGGAATGGTGGGGCCACCCGGGGTCCCCCTGTGTGCAGCTCAGTGCCCGACACCTGGCACCTGCCCCGGGTGTCTGATGAGCGCTGTGGAGTGAGAGGATTCGGGGGTGCCTGTGGCCCCCATATCTATCCGCCTCTCGATTCCACTTCTGGGACTGTATTCCGAGATTTTAACAGCGACTCGCTTTCATTGCGTTAGAACAACTTGAAGAAAGAAGCAGAGTGGAGAACCCCTTTTGTTGAGTTAATATTTTTTAAGGAGAAGGAAGAAAAACAATAGCTGTTTGAAGACATTTCCGCTCCGTGACAGGAGCCTGCCCCTTTCTCCTCCGTGTGTGTGCCGCGTCCTGACACGGGGGGGGTGGATGCTCTTCAACAAAGGACTTTAATAAAGGAGATTTATCACGCCCAGGGCTGCTGTTCCCACTGTCAGGCCGCCGGAGAGCGAGGGGGAGGCGGGGTTTCTGCAGCTCCTGTTCCACATGAGATGCAAAGAGATAATTAGAACTTTTGGTGAGGAGGTAACAGCGTGAGACTCGGGGGAAGGAGGGAGAGATGAAACCAGAGCAGACACGGGGGCTCAGCCCTAGTGTCAGGGGGCTGCGAGCCAGAAGGGAAGCCTGGGACATCACCTGTCTCCCCGCCACACCTGCAGCCTCGCCTGCAGGGCCAGTGAGGAAGGACGGATAAGGGTGGGGGGTGCCGGCAGAAATCTCTCCCCGCATCCCTGTCCTTGTCCTCCCTTGTCCTCGACCCAGCAAGGGGGTCCTTCTGCCGTGTTGCACGCTCCCTCCCTCCACACTCATCGTGTGTCAGACACACACGGCAGGATCCCTTGTTCTGTACAAACCAGCCACGTGCCGCCTGCAGCCAAATCCAGATGGAGGCTGGGCGTCCTGGAGACGACAGGTGTGCATAGGCCAGCCCGCCAGGTGCAGAGCCAGAGGGGACCCGTGCTCCGGTGAGAGCGGACGCCGGGCACAAGCTGGCACATGGGGAGACCAGGCTGGACCTGCCACGGTGGCCCCGCCTCTGCCCTGCGGTAGCCCTGTCGCCTTGAAAGGAACCTCAGCCTTGCCCTGGCCTAGCGTGGCAGCTGCCACCAACATGGTGTGAAGAGTGACAAATGTTCTCTGTTTACCGGGACTGAGGACGATCCTGGACCACGGAGCTTTAGGTGTTAAAGCTGGGGAAATCTTCAGGATGACCTGGTCGTCATGGAGGCGGACCACAGTGGGGCCCCGGGCTTGGCCTGTGTCTCACGAGAACAGAGGGAGGTGCTGGTGGTGTACCCACGCGAGCCGGGCCAGCCCAGGCCAGCTTTGCCTGCAGGGAGATCCCAGTCAGAGGTCAGAAGGGGTTGTTGACTATTTCAAGGACACCAGGCCGCCTTTGTAACCCCGACCACAAAGACTTGCTTTTCTCTCCTCGTTTCTGCCGCTATTGCCTGTGCCCTCCCCACCCCGCCCCACCCCACAAGGCAGCACAGCCCTGTCCCTGGGACCCTGTTCACTGCTGCTGCTGCTTGATTACACCCTGAACCTCCTGAGAGACAATGAGGGGCATACCCAAGGTCGCTTAGCCAGAAAGGGGCCAGGGCCAGGGCTCGTCATCTCCATTTTGCAGAAAAAAGCCACCACCTGCCCTGGGCAGCACCCCAAGTTGGGGACCATGAACTAAATGGCCCACGCAGAGAGCACGGTAGTGCGCAGGGGCCCGGGCCTCAGGCACGCCCTGACTGGAGTGCTGGCCTGCTTTAGGGTGAGGATCACAGTGACAATTGTCCCCCAGGACACTGGGGGAGTGCCTCCAGCCCTAACGCTCCACATCCCTGTCCTTTCCTGTCCCCATGTCCCCAGAGCTGATGGCCCCTGCGACCTGTCCCGGTCAGGTGCCGAGGGAGCCTGGGACAGCCCTGCATGCTCCACACTAAACACCCCTCACAGAACTTGTTATCCCACATGGACTTCTGCCACCAATAGGCCTGGGTGACATCTGTCTCCCTGAGCCACGTCAGGCACCTGCTGGGCACTCGAGGCTGGAGCCCCGAGTTAAGAGGACCGGGCTGGTGTATGCCCTTGACAGCCAGGGCTGCCCTCAGGAGCTGCACGTGGTGTGCTGAGGGCTGTGGGAGGGGCCCTGCCATGTGAAGGGGGCTCCTCGATTTCCCCCCAGGGCTGAGGCCCTTGGCCGAAGGCCCTCCTGAGCCTGGGGCCCGGCACTGGCGGCAGACAGGTGGGTAGTTTCTGAGGCTGCGCACACCAAACTCAGGCCATGCCCCACCGCCTTCCATAAGACTCAGCCACGGAGCTGAGCCTGCGCCAGGCCGGGAGCCGGGCGTGGCCCTCGCTGAGCACACTTCCAGAAGAACGTGCACCTGTGTTGCTCCCGTGAAGTGCGAGGAACCCTGTTCTCACCAGCAGATGGGGGCTCCACAAGACCGGCCCCGAGGGGCTCCAGATCCAGGGACCTGGCCTCCCAGTGCCATCTTCATGGCACGCAGGAAACTCAGCTTCTTGCCGTGGCCGGTTATGTAAACTGCAATTTGCTGCTCAGAAGCGTTTCGAACGCTTGCCGCTTACACGATGTTTGCCCGCGAATCTCACCGGACGGCGCTCGGTTTAATTCTCCTCACTCAGATAGCAGGGCGCTGCATGCAAACCAATCACAGTAATTTTGCTTTCTAAGAAATCAGGAAATGTAATCAGGGGGATATGATTTGTTTGCTTTTCATGAAGCAGTACAGTGTGGCAATGACAAGAGGTGGCCTTGGAGGGGTCAGAACACTCGTGTCAGTGCCGGGTGTGTGAGAGGTATGTGTGCCTGCATGTGAGGTGCGTGTCTGTGCTCAGAGCCCCACGCAGGCCTGCACAGGGGGCGATCGGGGAGCTGGCCTGCCTGTGGCTTTCAGAACCCAGAGGCCCGAAGTGCTTCCTACGGGCGGAGCAAACACACCTGGACCCAGAGGCCCTCGGGGCGGGGGTGGGGCGGGGGACGGAGGGCGGCTTCCGCACAGTTGAACACCCTTAAAAGTTGATTGGGCATAAAAACAGCCATTTTATTTTAAAATCTCTTTTTAAATTTTAAATGAAAATTGCACTCCTGTGGAGAGAGGTGAGTGCTGTAGGCTGGCTGAGTGGCCTGAGAGCAGAGTAGCCACTGAGCTGAGGCTGCGGAGGGGGATGGGCTGCCTCCCAGAGGCCCCAGGGGTCAGCGGAGCCCCACACACTGCTGCTGAGTGGACATGCTCTCTGTACACTGTTCTCCCCACCCCCGACTTTGCTCCTACAGTCCCTCAGTTTTCTTCTCTCCACCCAGGGCCCTGAGGTCCGGGAGGGGCTTGGGGACGCTTCCCTGGGATGTCTGTCCTGCGTGGCTGGGGGTCCCGGCTGGCACGGTTCTCACCTTGGCCCTCCAGCCTGGGGCAGCGAGATGGCTCGGGCAGGGTAGTTAAGGGTCAGGTCCCCTGTGTCAACCATGAGACTCTGGAGGCGCTACTGTGGGAGGGGAGGTGGGGGCACCCATGGGCCGCAACGTCAGAGCGGCACCCAGAGAAGACCCCAGGGATTTAACACCCACAGCAACCGGGACAACTGGATCACCGCCCACATCCCGGCCTCTGGAGAACCGCTTCCTGACTCCAGCCAGGCCCTGATGCCTCTGCAGCCCCAGGTGGGAGGGCAGATGAGCTGGCTTGGTCCGGGCCCCTCTACCACCCTGAGATGCAGCTCAGCCTCAGAGAGGCTGCTGGCGTGGGGGAGAGTGGTGGGGGCTGTGAGGGGGCCCTGGCGTAAAGCCCAGAGGCCTGGCAGTGGCCTTGGCCTTGGGACAATTGATCTGAGTCTCTGGTAAAGCAAAGCCCCCCACCCCCCAGTTCCTGCCCATTTCACGAGACCCCCACAGCGACATTTCTCCAAGAGGTGACTGCACCTGGTGCCATCTCACACCCTCTACCAGGACTTTCTGTACGGTTGTCACCTGGCTACCAGCCCCACCCTCCCCCACCACTCCAGGACACATTCTGGAACCTCTCCAGGTGGCCTCCAGGGCTCGGATCTCCTGAGGCGGCCCCTCCCCGACTCCGTTCCTGCACGGGCTCTGCTCCCTGGCTCACCTGGCCCACCTGGCCCACCTGGATCACCTGGCAGGCGCGGCTCCAGGAGTGCTCAGTTCTGGAGTCAGGTAAGGGCCCAGGCTGCTATGCTTGTGAGCGCCCTCACTTGCTCCTGCCAAGGAACGTCTGGGAGCAAGGAAAGGGCTGGAGCTCTGCTTAGAAGTCTGGGGGGAGGACACCCTTGCTTCCCCGTCTGTGGAGTAGAAGGGGAACGTTCGTGGGGGGGTGGCGCTGGTTCGGGGACTCGAGAAAGCTTGTTCAGGCTGCCCCGACTCTGTCTGACTGCACTGAGTGGCTCCACCAGCCTGGTTGAAGGGTGGGGGGCAGGGTAGGGGCGGAGACCTATGGGGGGGGCTCCAGGATGCACGGGCCGCAGGGGTGTCTGTGTGTCGAAGTCTGCTTCTACTTTGTCTCACTGTTGCTTTGCAAAGTGGGCCCTAGATCACACACACACAGTGCATATTTCAGGCACGCCCAACATGCATTCACACGGCAGAGTTGAGCTCATCAATTCGAATCTGTTTTTGTGAATGGAGCTGCCCCGGATCAGTCCCGAGTCCCTCTGGGCAGCTCAGAGGGTCTGAGAAGGGGCTGGTTGGAGGCAAGTGGCACCTGGAGGAAATGGGAGTCCCTACATCAGCGTGACCTCTGAGTTCTGGACACAGGAATTGCCTCCAGCTTCCAGAACGATCCACGTGGGGACTGGGTGATACTGGCACCCAGGTCCTTCTGTCGTTCCTATCTCTGTCCCTCCCTGAGAACCTGTCAGTGAAATAGGGGCCGTGTGACCACAGGACATTAGCCCAGCAATGAGCAGGAACAGAGGGACAGGAGGACTGTCCCTACATGTCTGACAGGTTGGGTGAATCAAGACTGCCCATGAAGCCTCCCGAAAGCTTCCCATCTAGGCGGGAGCCCGCTTGTGTGCCGACGGGCCTGTGGGACCGGGCGGCCGCCAAGGCCTGAGTCTCCTCTTCAGTAAAATGGGGAGAAGCCACTGACCTATGGGTTGGAAATGAGCTGCCGTTCCCCAGCCTCCAGCCCAGTGTGGGGGACAAGGTCAGCGTGCAGGCCCCTGCTGTCTCAGCCTTAGTTCCCTCCTCTGTGAAGTGGGCATGCACTCGGTCGGGCAAGGGCAGCCCACATGACCTGTGTCATAGTTGATAGTGACTCCAATCACTTCAGCCATTTCTTCAGCTCGTCCTGGGATGTTGAAAGGAGACAGCTGGGGGTCTTTGGCACTGTGACTGCGGGGCGGCCGGTGTCTCCCTCTCCACCCAGCGTGGGGGCAAGACAGGGCTGGAAGTCGAGCACAGAGGAGGTGGGGTTGGCCTGTGACGGCCCAGGCCCTCACTTGAGGACCCTCAGGCCACTCCCAGGGGCTGTCCTCAGCCTGGGCTCCTAGGCCGTGGCCCCACCCCCGCCCCAGCCGTCCTGCGCTGACCTCTCAGCCCTCTGACCCCGAATCCTGTTGTTTCAATGCAGACAAGGCGACCGAGCTCAGGTCTGGGTTTTTATTCTCAACCACACTTGGGGGCAGACATTGTGGTCTTCAAGGCTGAAGCTGTCCCTCCTTCCCAGGACAGTGAGGGGTCCCAGGGAATCAGGGCCCCAACGTCTGGGTGAGCCTGGCCCCTTGCCAGGCTGCGGGGACTCCTCTGCTCAGGGTCCCCCAGGTGGCTCTGGGGAGAGCTGCCTGCTCCGTCCGTGGTCCTGGGTGTCTGCTAACATCCAGGAAAAGGTGTCACCCAGAGGGACAAAAACACCGCAGGAGCCTGTGGCTGATGTCTGGAGGTGCCGCTGCCCCAGGGGAACCTGCAGCACTGGGGACAAGCTCTCCCTGTCACTTTTCTTGAAGCAAGAGAGACAGGAACCTGGCTTCTCTCTCGGTTTTCTCTGCTGACCCATCGTTGACGCCACCAGATTGGCAGAGTGTGTGTGTGTGGGGTGTGCGGATGCACTTCCGAATTTCTTCCGAGGGCACGGAAACATGGGGGCTGTCACCAGTGTCTGCAGGCAGATACACGGATCCCTCATCCTGACAGCCGCCGCCTGTCCTTACGACCGCCCACCCAGCCTCTGCACCCCCGGCGCAGCGCCTCCTTGCCGGCACCCCAGTGTTTCTGAGAAGAGCGACCCCGGCCTCTGAGCCTTTGAGTCCTGCCTCTGCTGCCATGTTTTAGAAATGTCACCAATACTTCGACCCAACGGTCCCCTCTCCTCCCACTGGCACTTCCTCTTATGAGGACTCTCTTTGCCAGCTGCTGACCCGGGGAGGCTATGGACCTACCTGCCAATCCCCTCTACTTGGACATCCTGGGAACCTCAGGGGTGATCTGTCCAAGCCGAACGGACTTCTCTGCTCCATCTTCCCTGTGTCCCCAGCTCAGGGACCTGTCCCTCAGTCTAGGGCTTAAGGCTCACGCAGGGGCAGTCTGGCTTCCAGGCTTCCTCCGCCCACCCAAGCACTGGGCACAAATCTTCAATACACTCCTCACGCTGCCCCCGTGTCCTCCCTCAGCCCCTCCCCTGCGTGTCTCTGTCTTGGTAATGACCTCCTAGCTCCCCTGTCTTGGGCCAACCCACCCTTCACACTCAGGCCACAGGCCTCTTTCGAAAACGCTCGTTTTACTATGTCACGCCCCTGCCGAACTCCCTCTCAGTGACCCCATTATTGCAAGATCCAGTCCTGGTCCTGCAGGACCCTAAGAACCGGTAAGACTCCCCCTGCAAAGCCCCACCTCTGGGCCCCACTCGCAGACCCTGCCCCACGTGACCGCACCTCTCGATCCCGACCACAGGTTCTGCTCCAAGTGCTCCTGCCCCTCCAGGCTCTGCTGTGAGCTGCCTCTCTGGTCCCCCACCCAGCCGGTCCTGCAAACACCTGGCATCTGCCGCTGGGACGCCCTCTTCACCCTTGCCTCCCTCACATGTCTGCTGACCCTTGGCCTGTGAGGGGCCAGCTCCAGGGACAGAGCAGCTTTCGACCCTACTGCTCTTTCTGGCTCTGGCCCTGCCCAAGCCCCATCCAAGGTCCAGCCTCCATGTCCTCTGCATCCCCGGGCCAGCCTCCCAGGCCTCCCAGAGGCACCTTTGGTGGAGGCGGGCTCGGGGCTCTGCCAGCACTGCCCACCCTGCTTCAGACGCCCCCTAAAGCTGAGGCTCCCCACGCCGCCCTCTCTTTTGGTCCATTGATGTGGCTACACCCCCGAGAAACTTGCTGACGGTGTGAGGGGCAGGTGAGACCACTCGTTCTGTTGCTGCACTTCCTGGGGTGGGGGAGCAAAACCAAAACAATGACAAGCAACCTGAAAAACAGCCTTCCAGGTGTCATGGGAGCAGACTGGCACACCCTCCCCTCTCCTCTGGTTCTGGGGCGCTGTGTTCCTGACAAATGATGTTTGGTGAAGAGATGGCGTTCTTGCACCCCCATCCCCCATTGTGCTCCACAGGCACGATCTCTCCCAGGGCTCGGGAGCTCTCCTGGGTGTGTGAGCGTCTTATGTTTAACAAGCACTGGGACACATTAGCACCCGTCTCTGCCTGGAGCTTCCAGTGGCGTTATTCATGGCCAACAGCTCTTTCGGCCAGAAGATGGCCCGTGCGAGCACTCTGGGCAGGGAGCCCCTCGGCCACTGTCCTGGGCACCCACACTGGGCAGTGCCCAGAGAAGGGAGAGGGAGGGGGGGCCCTAGCAGAGCCCTCTTGTCTGTACCCCGAGCTTCTTTGCAGGGCTGTGAGGGTGAGCAGGGCCTGCCCCACCGGCCTGTCTGGCTGGGGAGGAGGGTAGACAGGGAGGGCCCTGGCCATGCTTCCCCCTTGAGGTCGTTGTGCTGTCTCTGCCCTGGAAGGCCCTGTCCCAGAGCTCCCCAAGCTCCGCCCTGGCTCACACCTCTCTGTGAAGACCCTGCTATGCCTGGGGGAGGGTCCCCAGTAGGGTTGCACTGGTGTGCCCTGTCCCAGCTCCCTAGGACCCTTGTAGCTGTCATGGCCCGTCCTCCTCTGCTCTGGGCATCAGGGCTGGCCTCTTCCTTGACCTGCCCCCGGCTTGCAGATGGCTGCCTTCCCCCTGAGTCCTCACAAGGCCTTCCCTCCCAGCACATGTGCTCTTGGTCTGTCGTGTGTGGCCACATTTCCTCTTCTTAGAAGGACACCGGTCTGGATGAGGGCCCACCCACATAACCCCATTTAACCCTCGTCCAATTTTTAAAGACTGCCTCCAGACTACTATTATATTCTGAGGCCCTGGGGGCGGGGCTTCCACATAGGCATTTTGGGGAACCAGAATCCAGCCCATAACAGTCCCGTTGGACCAGTCACTCCACCTTCCTGGAGCTGGGTTTGTTCAGTGGTGAGATGGTGACAATAATGATGGCGGTGATGATGGTAATGATGGTGATGATGGTGGTGATGCTGATGAAGATGATGATGGTGGTGATGATGGTGATGGTGATGGAGGTGATGATGAAGATAATGAAGATGATGATGGTGGTGATGATGGAGGTGATGATGATGATGATGAAGATGATTTTGATGATGGTGGTGATGGAGGTGATGATGATGAAGATGGTGCTGATGGTGATGCTGATGATGGTGATGGAGGTGATGATGATGAAGATGGTGCTGATGGTGATGCTGATGATGGTGATGGTGGTGATGGTGATGATGGAGGTGATGATGAAGAAGATGATGATGGTGGTGATGATGGTGATGATGGTGGTGATGATGGAGGTGATGGTGAAGATGATGCTGATGATGCTGCTGATGGTGGTGATGGTGGTGATGATGGAGGTGATGCTGATGATGGTGGTGATGATGAGGGCACCTGTCTGCTAAGACTGTCATGAGCACTGGGCGAGTTGATTACCATGAAGCAGAGCCGTCGGCATCATCAGCCTTAGCTGTTGCCCCCTTTCTGTGATGCTGGCTAATTAAACACACAATTACTACCAAGCCCTGTGACCTGGCTCTTGTCTCTCACAGACCCAAGAGTGACTCATCAATGCGCCCGTTAGTGTCAGACGCAATGAGACGTGACGGATGGCAGCCTGACACCGAACGGGGAAAACAAAACTAAGTGACAACACTGGTCCCCAGCAGTGCTCTCTGTAGCCAAACTAGTGCCTGTGCACCGAGAACCCCACTCATTTAACGGGCCAGTCACTCCCCTGGGTAGGTGAGGCAGGGGAGTGCATCATTTATCTCAGAAAAGTGTCCACCCCTGCAGGACAGACAACGTTTGGGGACCCAAAAGCACGACAGACAATTTCCTGGGGGGCGGGTACACATCTTGTTCCTCTGAGGCATGTTTCTTCATTTGCACTTTAACCTACGATCTCTGTGACCTTAGACATCTTACTTAACCTCTCTGAGCCTGAGTGTCTTCATCAGGGAACTGAGGGGACAGTAGACCTGTGCTAGTTTCCCGTCGCTGCTGGTGCAGGCACCAAAAACTGGGGCTCACGAGGGGCTTGACAACAGAGGTGCCTTGCGGCGCGGTTCTGGAGGCTGACTGTCAGTGGTCAAGGGGTTGGCAGGGCCCTGCTCACGAGGAAGCCCCCAGGGGAGGAATCTTCCCGTTTCTTCCAGCTTTCGGTGGCCCTGGGTGTTCCTTGTCTTGTGACTGCATCATTTCCGTCTCTTCCTCTATGGTCACGTGTCTCTCTCTCTCTCTTTCTGATAAGGGTACCAGTTGTATTGGGTTAAGGCCCACCCAGTGACCCCATCTTAAACTGGCTACATCTGCAAGGACCCCGTTTCCGAATAAGGTCGTGTTCTCAGGGGCTGAGGGGCCTAGGGTTTCAGCATGTATTTTTTGGCAGGCACGGTTCAACCCTTAACAAGCCTGAGTGTTCTGGGGCTGCTGCGTGGGTCAGTTCACATATGCAAAGCACACGGCTCGTGGCTCATAGTGAGGACTGTACACACTCGTGGAAGGAAAAAGAAATGGTTACCTAGACACGGCCTTTCTGACCCAGGAACCCACGTTCTCCTGAGAGAGCAGGTGTTTGTCCGCTTTCTCTTGGGCAAGGAGCCAAGTGGGAAGGACTTGCTAAAGGTAGAAAGAGATTCTGTGGGTTCCCTGAAGGGTCACCTCTGCCCTGCTCAGGGCTGGGTCCCACAAACAGTGCATACAAGCCAGGAGTAAACTAACAGGGGTGGCGTGCACCACAGGGTGCCGGACGGCATGGGCCCACGAGTCTCTGCCGGGGCTGCCAGGGGACGCTTCTGCAGAGGCCGTGCGTGGGGCCTGGGGGGCGAGGGGGAGAGTGTAGTGCAGAAGGTTCCAGGCACGGCACTTGCAAAGGCCTGCTGTGTGCGCAGCCCGGCCACTGCCCTTCCTAGCCCCCCGGGCCCCCCGGCCACACACCAGGGAAGGGAATAATGCAGGGCGTTCACATTTTGCTTGTGAGCCCTTTCTCACGAAAGCAGACAACAGCAGTTGGAGCTTTGGCAGAAGTTGGTTAAAGCCGAATTGTGGCTGTCTTTCCTCAAATGGCAGACACAATTCAGGTGACAGGTAGGAGGTCTTCAGAGTTTAGTTTAGTGCCATTTTGGGGGGTAAAAATTTCAGTGGTAAAGATACAGTGCACCCCACCCCCACCCCCAGGGTGCCTGGCCGACCAGCCGAGCTTCCTGGGTTGGCATCTCTGGCCTTATCCGTGCTCCATCCACAGGTGAGGGCCTCCTGGGGACAGGGCGCCAGGTGCGGGGCTGTGGGACCCAGAGGACAGGCAGTCCCATGGATCCACAAGGGCTGACCATCACCTCTCGACCCCAGCACCTCTCACGACACCCTGTGGCTGACCCCTTTGTGAACTCACTGCCAAGTCCACTCACTCCATGCTCGCCAAGACTCCACGCTCACACGTGAAAACACAAACAAACCGCCCTGGCTGGTGTGGCTCAGTGGATTGAGCATGGGCTGTGAACCAAGGGGTTGCCGGTTCGGTTCCCAGTCAGGGCACATGCCTGGGTTGTGGGCCAGGTCCCCAGTATAGGGCACATGAGAGGCAACCACACATTGATGTTTCTCTCTCTCTCTTTCTCCTTCTATCTCTAAAAATGAATAAATAAAATCTTTAAAAACAAAACAAAACAAAACACAAACAAACCTTCATGCCTCCCAAGCTTAGATAAAGGGTCACAAATCCTAATTTCACAAGCAGAAGTCGGTCCCTGAAGGTCCCAGCAATACAGGGCTGGGAGCGCCATTCCAAGACCCTCCGGCCGTCAGGGGCCACTTGGTTCCAGGCAGCTTTCTCCGTGTCCCTAGCAAAGGTGTCCCCGAGCATGTGATGGTACAGTCGCTACCTGTGCGTCTTTCCAAAGAGCGGAGCCCACCCCTGACTCCAGCACCAGGAGCTCCCTGGAAAAGGCCCAGAATATGTTTTCTCACCCTTTTAAGCTCAAGTTGCAGCTGGAAGTCCCCTGGGGCCGGGTGGCTTGGTGAAGATGAGCACGTTCGCCTGCCAAGTGCCCTGTGCTCCTGGGGAGAGCAGGGCCGCTGCCGGGGGTCCAGGTCCCATCCTCAGTCTCCATCTGCGCTGGCGGAGCCCCAAGGGCTGGCGTTGTCCCCAGAGCTCTAGGGATTGGGATTGCAACTGTCCTCACACTTAAGGGACCCCCTCAGGGTCCTGAGCCAAGGGCCAGTCCCTCCGTGTACCAAATAAGCAGGCAGGACGAGAGGCTGGTGTGAGCGGCTGAGCCCGGGTCTGTGGCAGGGACCCCAGTCCCCACGCCCTCACCCACCCCACACCAGGTTCCTCTGCCTGCCAGCAGGTGGCAGCACGCCGGGCCAGGTTTCCCCCTGTCAAGGGGCGTCTCCAGAAACTTCAGGGGCGGCTCCATTCAGTCAAGCACCTTAATTCGGGCTCACTGTGCAGCCATTCACTTCAATCATGCAAAGGGCAGCTGTCACCGCCCAAATGTTAGGCTTAATTTGTTTTCTTGGTGCACTTCCTACCGGTGGTAATTTGGCCCAATTTCTAGTCATTTGCCAGTGGGGCACTGAGGTGGGCAGGGTCCTCCCAGGAAAAGTGCCAGGCAGGGGAGGGGCCTGGCTCTGGGAAAGGGGTACCCTGGACAGCAAGCCCAGGGACCTGTGCCTTTCAGTCCCCAGATGGTGGGTGTGCAGTGGCGGCCACCTGGGCCTGGGGCCAGCAGTCGGGGCGGAGGCAGAGTGGGGCACCCCGCATGGGAGAGAGCTTCCTGGCGTCCACGCCCTCAGAGCAGGACTTTGCGTTTGGGGGGCTGCTCTGTCTCTTTGCACCTCAAGAAGACGAATGGGTTCCGAGCCCGCCCCCGTCTCCTCCCACTCCGCTCCCCTGCCTGTCTCCCTGGCCCCACTCATCTGCCAGAAGTTTCCAAGCTGACCATGGAAACCAGGGCTTTGGGGGCTGGCAGCCAGCTCTGCTGTGTAGCATAGGTCTCCCCGAGCTGACTGGAGGTCCGGGGAAAGACTGGGGAGGCGTGGCCGTGCATGCAGGAAGAGCGCTCTGCCCTCCTCTGTCTGCGCTCTGCATCCCGGGGACTGGCTGGTGCGCTCTCGAGCCCTCGGCCTCCACAGAGAAGTGAGCCCAGATGCAAGTCAGCATCTGTGAGCGCCACCCACGAAGCGTCACGGAGTACCAGTGTTCCCACCGCACATGGGCGTCAGGGCACAGGGACAGGTGGGGAGTGGGGTGTCTCTTCTTTGTCAAATCCCAGCGGTCAGTCTACACATCACCCATGGAGCCCGCAGCCCCTGGAGCTCAACCTGTCTTCCCTCGAGACCCCTTTCCCACGATGGCCCGGGCCCTGTCCCCTGTCCCCAGGCCATCACTCTGCCTTGCCCGTCTGCCCCTCTTCTCCATGCCCCCTCCAGGTCCACCTCCAGGCCTCTCCCAACACCTTCCAGGTCACCTCCTCACATCGCCACATCCCCACCGCTGCGGTGGGGGCCTCTGTGCCTCCTAGCTGGCTGGCTGTGTGTGAAGGACGGTGGAACGGGCCGCTAGCGTGGCCTATCGATCGTTCTGAGCTGAAGATAATTGAGAAGAAGCAAACACAAGAAAAGCTCTCTGCCCTCCTCCTACCTGCCTAGAAGCAGGACGTACATCTGTGAAGGTGCCCCTTCCCCCATCCCCACCCTGTCCTCAAGCAGGAAGGACAGAAGTTCCATTACTGGAGACAGCGCCGGGCCCTGCTCAGCACCAGAGACAGCTCCCCAGGGAGGACAGGACCGCCCTACCGGCCCTCCTCTCCCTTCATCTCTCCGCACCTTTGGCCGGAGTCTGCCGCCCCAGGTCCTTCCCTGCATCTCTCTATAAACCCTGTGGTTTGTTGAGCGCTGCATGAGCCCGGGTTCTCAGCGCCCCTTCGGGTCACTCAACTCAGAGCACTTCCACACGCACGCACGGTGCACAGGTTATCAGGTCCCCGTGTGTTTCCCTCTTGCTCACCCACCCTCTGCCGGTCGGCTGCGCAGGGCCCGGGCCAATGACCCTGGGTGGGTAGAGGGAGACTTTTTCCTCCCGTTGGCAGGGGCCCCTGGCAGCCACGCCCTCCCCACCAGCTGGGGGCTGTGTGGGGGGAGGAGGCAGGGTTCCTGGTGCTTGTCACTGTTTCCCCACCCCTGTCACAGTGCCTGGCATGTGGCCCACTGCAGGAAGCAAAGATAGTGAAGGGGTGGGGGTGTGGGGTAGCGAAGGGGGATGGCTTGTCTCAGAGGCCGTGTATCCCCTCCTGGCCCGTGCCTCTAATGCGCAGACAACTGCAGTTACTTGGCCAGCACGGCAGTTACTCAGCTGGGCTGGGGCCCCCACATTTCACGCACATCACCCTGTTCAGCCCCCACAGCGGCTCCTGGGAGTGAGTGCTGGGAGCCCCTCATGGAGGGGGTCGGCGCTAGCCTCAGGGCACATAGTTCTGACCCCAAAGCTGCTCTGGCAGACGCTGCGTTGTCCCCTCCTGGTAATCCAAAGGAGCCCTTCCCCACCGACAGGGCCTCTGGCAGCTCCCGAGCCACGTCTCAGATGTGAGCAAGTCCGTGGGGGGCGGGGGCCATCGGGGGAGTTGACATTTGGCTATGGGGTCACACGGGACTTGTCTGTATTCACAGCTGCCCTGTGACACCCATCGAACAGTTAGGGACTGTCATCCCCCTTCCACGGGGCGGTGCACCGAGGCACAGAGGCTGCAGTGCATGTCTGTGGAAACTGTTCAAGGCCAGGGCTCCCCAGAGGCAGGCTGGCTCCAGGGTCGCTGCTCTTCATGGGCTGGGAGGGAGCTGAGGCCGGTGGGAGGGCTCGTGGCCCCTCTGGGATTTGGGTGGCCGCTGGGTGAGTGGAAGTGACAGAAACTCAGATGGGTTCAGGTCACCGCCCAGCGCCTCCTGCAGGCTGTCAGTGGCCCTCCACTTGGCGCCCTCTGCCCTCTGACCTTTGGGTCCTGCGGGTGCTCTCACTCCCACTGGGCCCCAGGCAGCACCACACCACCCCTTGTCATTCCCAGTGGGCACAGCTCTCCCGCTCTCACCTCTTGGCGGTGGGCACCCCCTTCCCCTCTCTCCATCCTTCTCCGGGCCAGCTCCTGGGTGCGTTTCCCTCTCAGCAGACATCCCCTTCCTCCAGGTGGCTTCTCAGATCCTGAGTCGGGATAAGGTCCTGAGGACCCTGCTCCCAGTTCTCACACTCCCAACTGTCTCCCCTTGCGTCTGTGTTCCCGGCTAGGCCACTGCTCTGTAAGGACAGGATGGGGCTGTCTCATTCGCCCCGAGTGTCCCAAAGCTGGGGGGATGGCCACTGTGGGAATGGAACCAGGTAATTGGATTATATTCCTAGCTCACGACAGAAACACAATTACGGGCTGCATCGGACCTTCTTCCTGCCCTGCTTTTCCTCTTCCAAATGGCGGAGCCCGGGGGTGTCAGCGGATGGTGCCGGAGGTCCCCACAGCTGCCTCCTCCAGTGACCGATCTGTCGAGTCTGCAGGCTCAGTTCCATTGAGGAAGTCTCTGCTCTGCACTTGGAACACAGTAGTCCCCTGCCTGGGTGCACAGCCAATGCCAGCGGCACGCAGACCTGCAGACCACAGGGGCCGTGACAGGGCCCCTCAGAGCCACCCTGTCCACCCGTGGCCATGGGCATAGACGCACTGCCCACTGCCTTGGGTCCCTTTGGGAGCTGGTGTACTCGCAGCCGCTGAGGTCAGGCAGGGCAGGAGGGCCATGGCCAGGCGGTGTCCTTGCAGCGGGAGCCCCTGGGGACTCAAGGGCCTGGTGTCCATCAAAGCCTCTCATTGCTTGTCATCGACCCCGGCCCTCACCTGCCGGGGAGTCGGGGCCTCTGGGTGGGGATCCCACACGGGCTGAGCTGTCGGCTCCAGGTGCCCCCCCGCGGATGGGGGCAGAAGCAGCCAGGATTGGTGCTATGGGATGGATTGTGGTCTTGCTGGAGGGCCGCAGGAAACCCCGACCAAAGAATTCATCTGGCTGACAGACAGATGGCCGGGTCAACCCTGCGCTGCTGGAAGTGGGCCGGCTGCGCGACCCTCCCCCTGGGTTCCCACGTGGTACCCGCAAAATATAAACAAGCTCAAGTGGGCAGATGTGACAGAGGACAAGTCTCCTGTCCACGCACCGGGGTAACGTGGGTTGGCCTCGATCTACCTTACCATCAGCGGCGATGGGAACCCTGGTGGGGGTACCCAGCAGGTGGCTGGCCGGTGGGGCACCTGTCTCGGTCACCCCATCCCTTCTCCCAGGCGCTCCCACAAATCGGCAGCTCGGTGCGGCAGATAAAACAACATCCAGTGTTTCTGAGCCAGGGAGGGTGTGGACTCCCCGGGCAATGGGCGTGGTAGTGAGCCTCGGGGGGTGAAATGCCAAGTGACGGCCTGCTTTCCAGGCTGGAGCTGCCATTCCTGCCACCTCTGGAAGCTGGTGCAGTCCTGAGCTCGGCCCCGGGGGGTGGCCGGAGGGGGGCGTGGCCGGAGGGCAGCTGGGCAGAGCAGGGGCCCTGCCAGGCTCTAGGGCCGAGTGTGGGGTGCGCGGGGGTGCTAGCTGCCTGACATGTGGGTGGGAAGCTCTGGGAGTCATGGGGGGGTGGACACTTCAAAACTAACCTGTGCGCAGTTCTGGTTCTCGGAGTGTCCTGGCACCACCAGCCTCTAATTAGCTGTGCTTTTCCGTCGGGGACTTCGGGACTGTCCCTTCGCAGGCTGTGACGGGCAGCTCTGAGTCCCTGAACGCAGCAACCAAGTGCAGCAACGAACTAGGGAGCTGGAGCTGGAGGGGCCCTGGGTCACCTTGTCCAAGACCATCTTTCACAGCTCACTGGGCCCAGCCCAGGGAGGGGTCAGAGTGGGTTACGGTCCCACAGGGAGCAGAAGGCGGAAACAGACTGTAGGACCCATCCAGGGCTGTGTCCTGATGTGGCAGCTGACGTTCTCGTGTCCTTTCCATTCGGAAAGTTTTGTGTCTCATCAACAGATGAGAGGGGGGAGCGGGGAGAGAGAGAGAGAGACAGAGAGAGGCTGCAGAACTCCCACGTCACTCGACCATCAGCCGTCTGGAGGAAAGAGTTGGCAGAGGACGGTGTCAGGCTTTCACAGAAACACTTGCAGGAAGTAGCGATCATTTTCTGGGAGTTAAGAGGCCCAAATTGTTGCTACTTGTAGCTGCTCCTTTTAAACAACTTGAAAATGTCACTCTGTCAGACCACAGGCGACGTCCTTGAGGCATGCAGCCGCTCATGGGCTCGGTGCTGATGCTCTGCAGGGACAGCATTCTGCTCCTGAGGGTTGGAGTGGGGGTTCCAGGGATCTGGGACCTTGCTCTCCATTGTCACTGGGGCCAGGGGCCCGGCCCTTCCCTTTCCCTCGGCGTGTCCTCTGGGCATGGACTCCACACTGCAGGGCACTGAACACCTCCAGGCCCAGGGTCTGTGAAGAGCTAGAGACCCCCAAAGAGGCATAATCCCGCAGGGCCTCAGAGCGACTGAGTAGATGCACCTGTTTGGGGAACGTGCCCAGGCCCTGCTGAGGACACCGCCTTGGAGAGGCCACATGGGGCCTGGGTGGACTCTTGATGGGTTTTGATGGATGTGCTGCATCGCTGTGTCACCAGGCCACCGCAATGAAGATGGCAGTGCGGCTGCCACATGCTGGGTGGGGTTGGCGCAGTCTCAGTGGGACCCCCGGGTCCCTGTTGTCCTCTCATGTCCTCTGCACCCTCCACGTCAGCCCCAGCCACAACCTCCTGAAGGCATCTCGAGGGTCCGCTGTCCCCACTGCTGCGAAGGCACCTCTCCCTCTGGAGTCTCGGCACCTCTCCACGCCGCTTGCTGCTCCTGTTCTGTGGAAATGCACTGGTCTTCAGTTGTAGAAGTCCCCGTTTTCTCCGTCCTCGAGGCCGTCCACCAGTGAATCAATCCTCCTGGGTCTTGGGTGCTCTCTCTGGATTGGTGGGTTTATATGAAACTGTAGAATAACTGTGGAATGTTCCAAAGAAGCCCCTGAGAGACACCAGGTGACTGGATGGCATTCCTGACCACGAGGAGCTAAGGACCTGGGGACATTTAACATGGCAGTCGCGGTATGCGCCCTGCCAGGGCTGCAGGTGCTCCTGCCTTTTCTCCCTTTTCTTTCCCCCCACACCTCTGGGGGCAGAGGAGAGAGACTGAGGGAAGCAGAAGAAGGTGGAGAGCGAGGTGGCCCCAGAGAGCAGGCGCTGTCACAACAGCACCGCGACAATCTGTCCGCACACATGTGTCTGTGAGTCCCGCTGAGTCTGTGTGATAAACAATGCTGAGCGCCTGCCCTGGTCCAGCCGGAACTCCGGCATGGCACAGCCCTGCCCACACGGGGTCAGTGTCTCCTGCAGGAGGCGGACAAGGCGCAGGTCCGGTGCACCCCATACTTTACAATCGAGAGGTGGGGAGCATCCTGGGTGAAGGTGGGGCAGGGAGGCGGTCTCGGACAGGGCGACATCCAAGGAGGTGGTGCTGGAGTAGGGATGCGATACTGGAGGGAGCGGGCTACGTGGGGTCCGGGGAGCAGAGTACCGGGGCACTGGGCCGTGAGGACCAGAGGCCTGGAGAGACCAGAATGCCGGGAGGGGTGGTGGTCATGGGAGAGGCAGGAGCTGAGGTCAGGGAGGCCCTAGGGCCGCCCTTGCAGGTCCACGAGTGCAACGGGAAGGTGCCGTCCGAGGGTGTCTGAACGTTTTCTGAGGCTCCTCCTGGCTGCTCAGCTGAGTGTAAATCACAGAGGGCGTGGCGGGGGTGGGGGGACCACAGGAGTGATGTAGGGGAGGTGAGGGTGGGCTGTGGGGTCGCTGCATACGTTTTGAAAGGAGAGCCAAAGGATTTGCCGATGCGGGCTCCAAGGGAAGGGCAGGTCTCAAGGACGCCTCCAAGGCTCCAGCCCCTGGGAAAGCAGGTACCGTTTCCTGGGAAGGTACAGGCAGTAGGAAGAGCCACATGGGATGCTTTTGAGGATGGAGGCACTTGTTGAAACTGTCAAGTGAGGATGCCCTGTAAGCCAGGGGGACGGGGTTCTGGGGTTCTGGGGGTCTGGGGCTCAGGGGCCGGGCAGAAGTGGCAGGGGTGGCTGCAGACGGCCGCAGGGTGGTCTGGGCTTAGCCGCTTGCCTGTCCTGCAGCCTTGGTCCCCGTGCCTCTCTGAGCCTCCTTGTCTCTGTTCCTCGTGGGAGGGACGGCTCGGGCTCTGAGGCTCCAGCTCTGAGACGTGGGGGCTCCATCTGAGCCCTGATGGCAGGCAGCCTCGGGATGCTGCTCAGTGACTGCCCGGGCGTCCGACAGATTCCTGTGTCACACTCACCATTTTCAAGGCAAGGTCCCGCCGGGCGGAAGAGTTTGCATTTGGACTTGACAGGGCGCTGAGGCGGCCTGCAGGCGCGTCCAAGCCTTGCCCGGGGTTTCTGCTGACCTTTCTGGGGGGCGGGCTCCTAGGAGCGTCCGGCAGCATGCTGGCTTCCTGGGAGCGGCCCCGAGGGCTGCACACAGGACGGTTGCCATTCTGGCTGACCGCCGGTCCTGCAGCTGAGACCCAAATCCTCATTGATTTTCCCCGTTCGGGCCGCACAGGGCTCTCCCTCCTGCTTTCTTCCTGTGATTAAAAACAGGCGTTGCAGGAAACTAAAGGAAGCTTTTTTTGTTCTCAATTGGTGTTGCTGCTTCAGAGAAAACCAAAGGGGAAGAGCGGTCCTGCAAACATTCTTACTTGTCCAGTTAAGCCAATCCCCCCCCAACTCCACCCCAACCCCCACCCCCCCCCCCCCCCCCCCCCCCCCCCCCCCCCCCCCCCCCCCCCCCCCCCCCCCCCTCCCCGAGCACCTGCTCCTGCTTAGGAGGCTGCTCTCTCGAGAACGTGTCTGCAGGCAGCTTCCGGGGGAAACTTTTTAATAAAGGGCCTGCAGAACAAGACCCTTTCAATTTTCTCCGATTACACAGGGAAAGTAACTTTTGCTCCTCCCATACTTCTCTCCCTTCTTTGCCTTGGGCCTTTTTAGGCCTGGATTTAAATCAAAGCCTGGACAAGAGAGAAGAAAAGGTTTTTGATCTCTTGGCGGAGGCTGGCTTGTAACAAATTAGAAGGAAATGAAATACCCCTACAGCACCCAGGCGCCTTCATTGGGTCTTCCACATTGACAATTGAGGTTTTTGTTTGTCCTGTTCCAGGGGTTGGGTGGTCTCTTAGAGCTGCACGGTAGGTTTTTTTGCTTATTTTTTCACTGCGATCCAGGGCAAATCTTAGAAAAAGCCCATGCCAGCTAGCTCCTGGACCCATAGCTGCTCCTGACGGCACAGGACAAGGAGGGCTGCGGGGCGGGGGCGGGGGGAGGGGGCACCTCAGGGTGAACCTGCAGGAGGCCTGGCTCTCTGTGGCACTCCACCTGCCAGCCCAGCGGTGAGACAGGTCCTCTCCCTCTGCCCAGACCCCACACTTCTGTGACTGATTGACAACCAGCCCAGCTGGCCAGACCCATACAGACCTGAACGTGGCTTCCTGGGGACCTGAACGCATGAATTCCAGCTGAGAGATGGCTCCGTCTTGTTCAGCCAGACCCTCGCTGCGCCCAGCACCTGGGAGGTGGACAGAAGGGACTGTCCCTCTGTGGATATGGACAGGAGGGGCAGAGATTGGGAACAACCCCTCTACCTCGTTCGGGCCTGAGCCCTGTCCCTCCAGAATCTCCGTGCTCCCCAGATCCTTACACTCGGCCTCCTTTGGAAATGGTGCCCTTACAGATGCAATAGTTAAGGTGAGGTCACACCGGAGCAAGGTGGGCCCCATCCTATAGGACTGGCATCCTTACAAACCGGGGGAATTGGGTACAGACATGCACCCAGGGGACGCCAGGAGAGGGCCGGAATGAGGCTGCCACGGGCCAAGAGCCAGCAGAAGCGGGAGAGAGGTAGGGACGGGTCCTGCCCGGCCTGCCTCCGCTGTACCGCGATGTGGGTTTCCAGCCTCCAGAGCCCCGAGAACATGAAATTCCGTCCCGCAAGCCACTCCGACTGCGCTACCTGGTTCCCGCGACCCCAGCCAACAAACCGCGGATGGATCCAGAAACATGTCTGCCCTTCCCCCGGTCGTCCGCTGCAGCGTTTCTCCCTAACGGGCTCTTCGGTCGGCTCTTAGGCCCTGGGTTCGCATTGCACCTGCTTTAGCGTCTTTGGAGCTGTGATCGGAGCCCATGGATCGGGAGGAGTCGTCCCAGCAGCGCGCAGCCGCAGGCCCAGGGTGGGGACGGGCAGGTGCTCCTGATGGGAGCCCCCTCCGCCCCCACCCCGAGTCCATATGTCCCACCTGGCTGGCTGTTCATCTCCCGGAAAGGAGTGTGAGCGTCCCTGCCAGTCGCGGGATGTTTCTCTCTGGATGGCTGCTTGGCAATGCCACATCGAAGGCACGGTGCCGCACCGCGGAGGGGGCCGCACGCTGGCGCCGATGATGAGTCCCTGTGCTTACAGATGCTCGCGCGCCGGAGGATGCTCTAAGCCCGTCGCTGGGTTACAGCGCTCAGGAAGCACAGCGAGAACACCCAGCAGCGAAAATGTGGTCCATCTGCATGTTTCTGGGGACGCGCTAATGCGATTCTGGAAACCTAGCTGCCAATGAATGCCATTTAAAGTTCACGCCTGCCTCTGCCGCTCTGCGCCTCTTTACATTGGAAATGGCAAGCGATGTGGGGGGTGGGGGCCGGAGATGGCGCTCAGAGTTACAGACGGCGTGTGGTGTTCTGGCCAATTTCACTCCACGGAGCCGGGAAAGCGGAACCGACCGTTTTTCTGGCTGTGATGCGTGCCCGGTGCCCTGGCGAGGACTCCGCAGCTCAGCGCCTGCTGGGTCCCACAGCAGAGTCCCACGGTCGGTACCCACGTGTGCTGTTTCTCTGGGCCCGGTTAAACCGCACCCCAGTGGGTCACCTGAAGATGCTAGGGGTCGGGTGGTGTTGAAACCGTGGCCCTCACGTCACACACTGGAGGTGAGTCCTGGGTGACCCCAGGAGGGCTCCTTCCCTGCCCTGCAGGATGGGCAGTTCTGATGGGGAGGGACCAAGCTGGCCAGCCGCCAAATCACTCCGAGATGACCTCTCTGAGGTTGTGGGCCCCTGGGGAGGGCCTTATGCATACATTTAAAAATATATAAATGTATATTCATAAATACATACCTACGTAGTTATGTATGATATGTAAATAAATAGATGTATACATTCAAATACATATTAAAATACACATACATTTGTGGTTGGGAACAGATTCAGGGGCGTATCTGGGACCGACTGGGGGGCACACATTTTTAGCACCAGAATTAGAGACCCTTTGGACTTTGCTCCCTGAAGGAACGCTTGTGAGTGGCCTCCGGCTGTGAGGACCTGCGCGTTCACAATGACAGCCAAACGTTGCCGGGTCAGAAGACACATGAGGGAGCATGTGCATTCCACCCGGACCATCCTTCCTCAGAGTGTCTGCCCATGCCATTTATCGCGGTGACATTTCTGTGTCTCTGGCCCCACATGGGGAGACACAAAGGACAAACTCGGAGAACTAAGTGCGGAGACAGCCTTGAGGTTGGACGTGAAGGAAGACCGCAGGGACCCTAGGGAGGATGGGGCCCTGCAGGGGCACCGCTGTGTCCCCATGAGGGCTCCTCCCCTGCCCTGCAGAATCTGCAGGTCTGATGGGCAGTGTCTGCCTGCATTGGGCGCCCTCCCACCCGTTGGGCTGATGTCCAGCTGTGAGTGTGGGACAAGGACAAGCCGTTTTCATGGACAGCACCCTGGGGTCACGCAGTGGTTATTCAAGCAGAATTGTCAGAGACATCTTGCAATGAAAGGAGACCACCCTTCACCCTGTGCCAAGTGTGTCTGACATGGACATGTTCCTGGTGGGTAGTTGGGGGAGTGTGGGGACAGACA
Organism: Macrotus californicus; assembly: GCA_007922815.1. NCBI lineage: Eukaryota > Metazoa > Chordata > Mammalia > Chiroptera > Phyllostomidae > Macrotus > Macrotus californicus. The sequence continues at coordinate 92,818 of VMDR010001009.1, forward strand.
CCAGGGACACCAAAGGCCGAGTGAAGTCACCGTGAAGGGAGTGGGAGGGCTCGGGTGGTCACATCTTGTGGGTGCTTCATGCTTTCTAATTTCACATACCCCCAAATATGTTTTTGGGATATTTTAACACTCAACAAAAATGGTATTCATATATCACCCTAAAGCCTGATTTTTATACTCAACATTAGGTTTTTAAAGATTTTTTCATGTCAATACGTCTAAGGTTTTGTTCATTTATTTCAGCTCCTACAAAACACAATTTTTGCCAATCTGATGGGTGGGAGAAATTTTGATTTTGTTTTATGTATGTTTTCTTTCTTTTTTATCCTCACCCGAGGACATGCTTATTGACTTTAGAGAAAAAGGGAAAGGGAGGGAAACATCGATGTGAGAGAGATACATTGATTGGTTGCCTGTCGTAAGCGCCCCGACTGGGGACCACAGTCGGAACCTAGGCATGTGCCCTGACCGGGAGTCAAAGAGGTGACCTTTCGGCTTACGGGACGACGCCCAACCCACAGAGCCACACCGGCCACAGAAAACACTTTCTGTGTTTTCTTGATGCTCAGTGAGGCTGGGCATCTACATCCACCGAGACGCTAGAATGTGCTTTTTCCTTTAAAGGAGATATTGAAACCTCCTTATCTCCCAGGGACGTCCTTCTTTGTCAGGAAGTACTACCTTTAAAAAAAAATACACTGTTGTATTTGATTGGCTACTATGTTTTATAAAGGCTCTGTAGGTACCTACTTGTACTTGAACATGGCCTATGGCTGTAGTGCGTTTGGAAATTTTGTCACCAAGGTTACACCAGTCTCACATGAAAAGCTGGGTGGATTTCCCTTCTTGATGTTCTGAAACTTTTATTATTATTATTTTTAAGTTGTAGCATAATTCATTCTTTGTTTGGTTAACATTTTCCTACAAACCCCTTCTCTTTTGTGCCTTTGGAGGGGGGAAGACAGAACTCTGGTTACCGGTTGGTTTCCTTGATAGATATTGACTTACTCAGATTGTGTCTCCGTCTCCAGTTGGTTTTCTTAACTTTTTTATTGATAGTTATCTAAATTTTCAAATTTATTGGAAAACCAATAAGAGTTTTAGAAGACAATGAGGGAAAATATCTTTATGACCTCAGGGCAGGGAAGAATTTCTTAAACAAGATGTAAAAATTAATGGCAGTTATAAAGGAGCAAGTTCATAAATTCAGCTCCATTAAAATGAAGAATGCCCGTTCATCAGAAGATGCGATAAAGTGAAAACATGGACTCAGGGGGGTCTGCCTGGAGGAAAACACTGGCAACTGGAAAGCCAACAAAGACGAAGTACCAGGGACGCAGGGAGAGCTGGGGTAGAGCCGGGGGGGCGCCTGGCGCTGACTGCAGCCCGTGCAGCCTGCACACGTGGGCGTCCCGCTCCCGGGAGAGGAGATTGCTGCCACAGCTTTGGGACTCCAGCTGACGTCTCAGGTGGGCGAGAAGACAAGTCGCTCATGCCCTGGGGCCCACGTCCCCCCCCAGGAAGGTGCCGCAGACAGGCCGAGGGTCTTCGAGCAGCATCGTCCCACCAGGGAGGTCCCCGAGGGCACCATGTGCATGCGGACAGCAGCCGAGCCCACGGAAGGGCCATCGGTGTGGGAATCCCATGAGCCAAGTCCGCAGGGAGGGGACCACCACGCCCACCCTCTCTCAGCCTCCCCTGCAGCACAGGCACGGGGACAGCAGGTACCGAGACAATGGCATGGCTCTGGATGCGCTTGCTTCCCACGGCCACTGTGGGGAAGGCGGGCAACGAGAACCATCTCTGCTGGCTCTGGGGCCAGGGGTCCGAGGTGGCGGCAGTGCGTCCCTTCTGAGGCTGTGAGGCAGACTCCGCTCAGGCCTCCCTGCTGGATTCTGGGGTCTGCTAGACTCTGTGCCCTTGGGTTCTGAGTGTCCCCCTGACACCTTCCCTCCTGTTCCTGTGGCTTCCGTGGGGAGCACGTTTGTCTGTGTCCAGGGGGACTCTTGTTATTAGGACACCAGCTATTGGACTGAGGGTCCCACGTGATGCGTATGACCTCATCCGACCTAATTACACTGCATCGGCCCGATTTCCAAATGAGGTCGCATTCACAGGTGCTGGAGATTGGGGCTTGAGCAGGAGGGTTTTTGGTGGATCCGACTTATCTCATCACAGGAAGACAGCAGGGTGTGAAATCAGCATGGAAAATCAACAAAGATGAGCAAAAACCCCAACACTGAGTGCAAAAGAAAGGACTGGACCTGACCACATTTCCCCGGAGTAATGCACATCGAAGGGAAAATCCCCAATTCAAACACTGGACCCAGGCCTCCGACGCTACACCCTCCTTCCGGGGAAAGACCCGCCGCACAACCTAGAACGAGTTTCAGGTGTGTGGCTTTGGGTCGTGCAGGCGGGGTGATTTTGGAACTATGTCCCGTTCGTCATGGGGTTAGCCAGGGGAGCGCTTAGCGCAGGGGCGGGGGCTGGGGTTCTCCCTGCAGCGTGGAGTGCGGGAGGGTGTGCCAACCTGGGGCTGGATCGGAATGGAGACTTTGGTGCGAACTGATGAGTATGAAGAGTTGTCAGGCAGGTGCCCACTGGCCGGTGTGGTTCAGTGGGTTGCTCATGATCCCACAAAGGGAAAGGTTGCAGGTTCGATTCCCGGTCAGGGCACATGCCTGGGTTGCGGGTTCATCCCCATCGGTGGATGATTCCCTCTCACATCAGTGTTTTTCTCTTCTTCTTTTCCTTCCCTTCCCCTTCTCTAAAAATAAATTAAAATCTTAAAGAAATGTCAGGTTGGAAGGACACAGGGAGCTCCCACTGGCTAAAGCTGGGCTAAGAAGAGCAGCAAACAAAACAATAACCAACCAACTGTAGACCCATTCTAACAGTACACAAACTGTCCGACAAGCCATCAGGGAGGGAGGGGGACAGGGGGAGGGCTGGCTGACACCACCCAGGGCACCGGGGAGCACAGCCGCTGTTTTGCCTCAGTCCCGGTGAAGTGTGGTCTGGGGAAAGAATCATCCATGGATGAAACATCAGGTGGGGCGCTGGACAGGGATAGGGTGTCGGTGTGGTCACGCGTCAGGCACCACCTTCAAAGGTGATCCAAGGCGGCATCACCATGGGGGAGCTGGGGAGGCACCGTGCCCCTTCTGAGGTGAAGCCTGGGAGGGCCCCAGCACCTCGTGGGTGGTGCCCTGGCCGGGCACACATGACCCGACACTGAGCACAAGCAGACACCAGACCCACTCTGATCTAGACCGTCCTGTGGCCTCGTGGGCTGTCTTCTCCAGAAATGTCGCTGTCGTGGGAACACAGCAAGACTAAGGAGCTGTCCAGTGGTGGGGACCCAAGTGACACGCTCAGTAAATGCAGCCTGTCCCCTGTGCCGGGTGGTGCACGGAGGGCGAAATGGTAGAAAACCCACCACTGGGAAAGTCCCAGATTGGAGTAGAGGTGGTGGATTTGATGAAGGTGCTGTCCCTGAATCAGATTCTCAGATTTAATGACTGGGTCGCGGTGACGTAAGAGACAGGTCTTTTCCCTAGGGAACGCCCCCTGAAGTGTTAAAGGGCAAAGGCGCAGGGGGTGCGCGATCTGCTCTGGAGTAACTCAGAGCGCTTCTCCCTGTAAAACACGCACGTGGAAGAAGAGGTACGCGGGCCGTGGCCAAATGGTGAACACCAGCGAGTGTGGGCGTGGGGCACTTGGGAGTCAGGTGGCCTCTTCTGGTGCTTCCTTTGTGACTTCACCACTATTTCAAAACAAAAGTTTTAGAAACACGTCGTGTTCAGCGATAAAAGCTGCGGAAGAGCGGAGCAGGAGGGCACTTACAGGAGTCAAAACCCTGTCCCCTCTGCTGTACTGTGTAGGGATTCCTGCACACACACACACACGTAGGTGCCACGAACAGACGATTGGGGGGGATTGGGGGCGGGACGGAGGCACAGGGCAGACCCAGCCCATCGTTGGGGATGTGCCTTCAGCTGGGCACAGACTGACTGTGGGTTTCTGGCCTGTTCTTTAAGCTGTGTAGCTCTGTGGTACGTAGCCCTTTGAACGTAAGCATATTTCCTAAAACAGTTTTAGAAACCAAGAATGAATGGAAAGATGTTACCCACCCCTGTTTTTTGTTTCGTTCTAACAGGTGAAGAACCAAAGCTTGGCAGAGTCGTGGGATTGGGCAGGGCAGGGTTTGAACCCGAGCCTGTGGGGCTGCACGCCGTGCTGTCTCCTGAGCCTTCAGAAAGAGCCCAAGTTAGGACAGAAAAGGAAGAGAAGGAAACGCAGGAGGAACTGTTTGGACAGGCGTCCTTCCCACGTCCACCCGTGTCCCCTGGCTGGACCCTTGGTCAGGTCTCTCTGAGGGACCTGGGGAGAAGAGGGACCCCCTGGAGCGCTCCCGTGTCCTGTGCCTCCTTTCCCAAGCTGACCGTAGGGGTTTCAGGATAGATTTCCCTCCAAAGTAATTTAGATTAGAAAGTAACACGTGACAATGTTCCCGGACAGGGCCTGCTGTGGTGTGTGGATTCTTGACTTCATGCAGGGAAGATCTCACCACACGAGTCCAGGTGACTGAGGATCCACTTATGAAAGCCGGGGACAGTGACACCAGGAAGGGCTCAGCATCGAAGAAACATCCTCTTAGCTCACTGGGGAGTCAGAGAGAAGGGGGCCTTGAGGACAGGTTTGGGGATCAGCCTGGGGCAAGATGTCACTGCCCTCTGCCCGTGAGGAAAGAATGGGGGTACAAGAAGGGAATGGCACCAGCTGTCCCCCAGTGGGAGAGCTCTTGCTCCCTGGGTCCTTTGTCTTGAGGCCTTTGCCTCTTTCTTGCAGGCACGAATCTCAGGGGTGGTCTCAGGGGAGGTCTCAGTAGAAGATCCATCAGTTGCCCAGGTGTGCCCTTTCAGGGTCCTGGTCTCCACTGATTGGTCAGCGCGAGGGCGGGGTCATCAGTCTTTGCAGCTGGGTCTGGAGCGGCCCACCTGGCTTCATGCTTTTCTGGGCCTGGCGCTGAGACACCTGGAGCTGAGGCCCGGATGTTCTCTCCAGGGAGGAGAGGTCCCCCTGGGGGCGAGGTCCTTGTTTTCCCAGGCTTGCCCCCTGACAGCGCTCGGAGACTTCTACCCCAGTGACCCTCTGCATGCACCTGGGGGTCAATTGCTTGGCCAGTTTGTTCGGCAATCTGTCTCAGTTTCCCTGTGCCATCTGCTAAGGCGTTTCCCTAGCCTCTTATGATCCCATCTCAACAAGGAGGGTGAGCAGCTGCGGGACCAGGCCCCACTGCTGGCTGCGTCCAGCCCTGAGCCTGGACTGTGCTGGCTCCTTTGGCCTGCAGCGCTGGAAGGGGCCCCAAAGCAGCTCCACATTCCCCAGCACAGAGAGGACAAGGCAGACGGCCCTGCTGGGGCTATGACCAGACGGCCAGATGGACCACAGCTGCCACTACCGCCCAGTGTCCTTTCGTCCTTGGGCCAGTGTGGGTCCGCTGCACACCACCTGCCTCCCGGTCCTGCGTTGGGTCCTACCCCCACAGTCTGGCCACCCGGGCTCTGCCGTTGTGCCTCTGTTGGTGATGGAGTTTTGATCTGATGCACAACTCGCCTCTGACTGGCGTCTGCTTCCAGCGTGCGGCTTGGTGGGTGAGCTCCCCGGGAGTCCGCTCCCCGGTGAAAACACACACTCGTTTAAAAACAAACACAGGTGTTGGAGGAGCTGCTGGGAATGTCCTCTTGCGTGTGACAGCTGTGCCTGCTGTGGGGGCCATGGCGGGACTCTGCGCCTCCCACGTCTTCCCGCAGCCGCAGCCGTAACGTTCACGCGTGCTGTGGGGGCTGAGCGGGGCCGAAGGCGTTGCCAGCTGTCCTGGGGTAGTGCCGACAGCTGACGGATCTCGACACGAGCCTCGACAGCCTCCACGATAAAAGGATGGCCTTTGTCATCCCAAGGCCATCTGTGTTGGGCTGAGCAACGTGGTGGAGTGTGTGTCTCTGAGACTCTCAGAGTCTGTCACACTGACATCCCACGTCTTCGAGTGAATTAAACCCCTGTCGTCCCATTGAGGTGCCGGCTGCTTCCTGGGGCGGCTCGGACGCGGGACGGGCTTCGTGTGGGTCGGCGGTTTTGCCTGTTCGAGGAAGTGGCAGGAAAGGAAGACGGTGGTTTCCTGCTCAGCAGCATTCTTGGTGGAGAGAGAAGTAAGTCAGAACCTGGGCGTGAGCCTGGGAGCCACAGGGCAGCTCAGGCTGGCCTGGCCCCTAGAGACAAAAGACTCTGGTATCTCTGCAAAATTCTGGGCCCCGGGGGAGTGCCTCTGGTTCCTTGGAGGAAAGACCACGTTGAAGTCTAGTGAAGAAAAGCAGGCAGCAGTCCTGGGCCCCCTCGTGGGGAACTGGTGGCTGGAGCGGCTGCCAGGGTCCCCAGCTTCCATTTATATAGTTTTTTTTGTCTTTTTAAATTGTTGCTCAGTTACCGTTGCCCCATTTTCCTCATTGCTCAAATCACTTTGTTTTGCATACGATCCAAATGCAATCCATGCAAAGGTCCCACAGCAGTGGTCTGGTCCCTGTGTCCCACGGGCTCCCGGCAGCCTCATGGGCCCTTCTGGGGTTCCTGTGAGTAAACTTCTGGGGTAGCAGGGTGGCAGGGCCCCTCCCTTTCACATGCTGCTGGCATCCACAGTGCTCTTCTCTCCACCTGTCTCTTTGCCCAGCACGGTCTCAGGGATCTTCCTGCATCCACAGCTGCTCCCTCGTTCTCACGGTGGCCAGGCCATCCTTTGCACGCGTGTGTCGCAACCAGCCCACCAGCCAGTCCTCTGGTGAAGGACACCCAGGTGGCTGCCACGTCTCCTGCTGCTGCAGACCACGCTGCGATGGGAGCCTTGGGCACAGGGCGTTTGCTGCCCTTGAGCGAGCAGCAACCAGAGGACACAAACCTAAAAATAAATTCCTCCATAAAACGGTCCTTGTTCTCTCCATGGCCTGGTTGGTTGGCCTGTAGGGATGCCCTTTGCCTGGCTCACCTGGTGCAGGATGGGCAGTGTCGCCACCCCATGGGCTCACATTTCTGAGCATTGTCCACCTGGGGTTTCAGCTGGCATCTCGCCGGTTCAGAGTGGAGCTGAGGGTCCCGACGGCTCCTAAGGACACTGTGCTGCCCCTTCTGTGACCCGTCATCTGTTCTTCGCCGGCTTTTCTGGGCAGTTGGCTCTTTCATGATAGATTTTCAGGCGCTCCTCGGCCTCAGAGAAGTCAGCTCTTATCTGTGATATGGATTAGGGCTTTTCCCTCCCTCCCTGCCTTCCTCCCCTTCCTCTGTTCCTTCTGTAATCTTTTCTGTTGACATTTGGCTTTTGACTTTGCTCCTGACGGTTTTTATGCCCCGCAGAAATGATTTATTTTTGCATAACCCGACCCTGGTGCTTTCTTTTGGAGCTGCTAGGTTTTATAGCGTGTCTGGCAAAGTCCTTCCTGCTGGGAGATTATACAAACGGTGATTAATCATTTCCTGTTTTAATTTTTCTGTATTTACGTCTTTGATTCATCTCAGTTCACTTCAGTGACATATGTGAGGTAGAGATTTATTGTTTTCCTCCAGATGGCTCCTGAGTGGTCCCTGGTCTCCGTTCTCTCCGGCACGTGGGTTCGGGTTGGAGGCAGGGTGGTCAGAGGACAGTGGGCGGGGGGGCGGGGCAGGCACAGAGGCCATCCAGCACGAGGACATCCCCCTCCTTGCTCTGGTGGCCTGGTAGGCCAGGTGTCCCCGTCGGACCAGGTGCAGGGTGTCGGGGGCCTCCATGCCTCTCAGACACAGGCATCTTTCCAAGTGCCACACCACACACGTGTGTGGGGAGCTGGTCCAAGTCATTTTCATGCGTCATCTTATTGAAGCTTCCGCACGTGCTAAGGAGGTCGATGGTCATGATGGGCAGATCAGTGACTCAGTCACACCCTCACCGCTTTGAGGGGTGGACTCGGGACGCCCCACCGTGCACCGCGCCTTGGTCGCTGCTGTTCCCAGGCCCATGTCCATGTAGCCAGACCCTCTCATCGCCTTTTCCTGCTGCTGTTTCTCATGCAAGGGGAGCAGGTCTTCCGGAAAGGCCCCTGGAGACCACAGGAAGTGACCACAGCCTCAGAGAGCCATGGATGGGCAGGGCTTCCATTGAATTTTTCCGGGACCACGCTGGCCCTGGAGACTCATCCTGGGCTCTCATTAGAGCGATTATGCAGCTAATTGCTCTTATCTGGGCTTGGCTGAGGCAGCCGCTGCCGCTGGGGAGCCCAGAGGATGAGCAGATGGACCACAAGGAGGATTCTGAAGGTGGGGGGCCGGCTCTGCACCCCAGCCCTGCTGTTCAGCCCTGGCCACCACACTTGTCAGCGCACTCATTCCTCGGGGGGGGGAGGGGGGCTCCGTTCGCGTCTTCGCCGCCATCAGCAAACAAGGACTCCTGGGAGCATCCACGAAGGTGACCCCAAGACTCGGAAAGAGTGGACAAGAGGCTGTTATCTCAAGGTCAGCTATTTGGCCACCACGTCTGGATTGTGGCAGAGATGTGCAAAGTCACCAAGGTGGTGGAAGTGTTCCCAGGCTGGCAAGGCTCAGCGGTCACCCCCCGTCTGTTCAAGTAGCTAAAATAGGGCATTTCAGTCAGAAATGGGTGGAGATTGGTCACTGTCCAACTGTGTCATTTGGTTCTGCTTCCTCCTTCCAGAAGCTAATCCTGAGAACATTTCCCATAATCCCCCTGCTTGGTTCATGGGCTGACCCGGTGGTCACATCCCTGACTCCCCCGCATGCCACTGGGTGGGCGCGCTTGGGCTGGTTAAACACCTAGCTTGCCTCGTGGCCTTTGGGTAGGAGCTACTGTAGCCAGAAGGGTAGGGTGGAAGTTGCTAGAATGCCAGCCCCCTTCGGTCAAGATAATGAATCAGAAATAGGACCATGTCCTTGGGGATGACAGGCCCTCGTAAAAGGCTAAGGGCCCTGGGGGCGGCCCCCATCAGATCCCCACTGAGTTCGCAGTCTGGAGGATTCCCGTGGATAGCTGCCAGCCGAGCTGAAGCATGGGACTGGCCGCAGCTGCTGTGTGGGCAGCGGCCTCTGGTTACAGCTGGTCGACAGGGTCCCAGGTGGCTGGGGCGGCCGCCGGTCTGCTGAGTGTGCTCTTTCATTCCTAATCAGGAGGGACGAGAGCAGCCTGCACATTTCTGGTCTCGTATCAGGCCTCCCATCCCCCACCCCGACGTGACAGAGCCCGAGGGACACGGACCCTCTATCCTTTCTGGGCAACCTCGCGGGGCCCCCTGCCAATGACGCTGTGTGGCTCCAGCTGAGTGTGTCACATACAGTGAGTGTGTGGCCACCTTGCTAAGGTGCATGCTCTCTGACAGGTGGGAGAAGAGCCCACCCTGTCTCGCATCCCCACTACACCTGTGAGGTCTCAGGGTCCAGCCACCTGACCTGTGCCCAGGGAGCCCCTCAGAGAGAAAGGACAAATGCCTGCATCTCACGGCTTCTGCCAGGGCAGGGGGGCCAAGATGCTAAGGTGGCCTCTGGGGTTGGGAGGCGGCATGTTCCCCACTCAGGAATGTGGGTGACACAGAGAGCCGCCAGCGTGGAGTGGGGCCTGGGCTAGGCAGGGCTCAGGAGCAGGTCAGGCTGTGGTGTCAGGAGTCTGGTGCCCGGGCCATGTGACACCCACCTGCAGCGCGAGCTCTTTGTTAACACGGGGACTTCTGCTTGCTGGCCCATGATGGGCTCCCAGGGCCCCCAACAGTGTCAGGCGCGGAGGGAGCTCTTAGATGAGAGTTTGCTCAGTGACCTTGGGAACCCAGAGAACAGAGACCCCCTGCGGGCCTAGCAGGCCCACGCCCCAGCCTCTGCTCAGTGGTCCCCTGGTCTCCTTTCTAATTTGATCCGGTTTCTAAGCACAGCCCAGCCCCACTGTCTCCCAGCTGATCCTCAACACGGAGCTCCCCCACCGCTGTTCCTGTGTCAGGTCCCGCTGCCCCGGACACGCTGCCCTGATGCCACCCAGCCCTGCCTCACGACACTTGAGCCCTGCTCCTCAGAGGACTGGGCCACACGCCTCGTCCTCCTGTGCTTGTGCAAAGCCAGCGTTGCGGCCTGATGGCAGGTCTCCCGCCAGAGAGCGGGTTCTGGGCAGGCGGAGCTGGCGGCATTCACGGCACCCCTGGTTCCGCCACAGGCCTGTGTGGCCAGCACTCGGCACGTGCAGGGGACCCCGTGCCAGGGCTGGGGAGCCGTCTTCCCAGCAAGACCGCACAGAGGCTTTAGGGAGTGGTGTGCTTGGCAGGTTTGTAAAAGAGGCAGGCAGTGAGGGCTTCACTGTGGGGCTCTGTTGGCTGTCTGGGGGCAGCACCCTGCGGGCTACATTTGGGGACACTCTGCTCTGTGGTAGCTTCTGCCCATGAGAGCGACCCTGGTGGGGGGGAGCCAGCCTGCCCTCTTCCACAGTGTCCCTCTGTGCCCGTGACTCTGTGCCTCTTCCGCACCTGCCCCTCCAAACGGAACCCCCGTGAGGGCCCATCTTCAGTCCTGAATTCTCTAAAGCATCCTCCCTGGTCTTTGCTGTCCGGTGACCTGTCACCATGAAAGGACCTTGATGCTGAGGACAGTGGCCTATGAGCCCACCTCCATCCGCCACCACGTGTGTGACGGGCACGCCTGGATACCAGGCTTGCTGAGGGCGGGGGCTGGCACTGCTCTCCTGGCTGGGCTGCGCAGATGGCTAGGGGACAAATGTGGAGAAAGGGTGGCCCTAGAGTCTGTGCCTGACGTTCCACTCTCTTCGGGAACCCTGTGGGGCTTCTCATGAGCTCCTGGGGTCACAGGGAGAGGACGTGACAGGATCAGTTGGGCTCCAGCCCAGACAGGGGTTCTGGCTGGGAGGGGAGGTAGGCAGTGGGGAGCAGCCCTGGGTCTGGGGTGTGGCTGGAAGGGGTTTCCCTGGGGTGGCGGTCAGTGCTAGGGGGCCAAGGAGAGTCCAGATATTTGACGTCACCTGAGGAGGGCTCTCAGCCCCAACCTGGGTGGAAGCCCATGGTCCCAGGCGTGGGCTCAGGAGATTGGGGGTCACGGAGCAGGTGCTGGGAAGCCCGGGGATCCGGGCCGATGGGTACCCCCCCCTCCTCATCCCTGCCGCAGGGGGGCCAGCTGGGGGTCTGGAGCGGGGCAGGGTGCGAATAACACGGGCTTCATCTGCACAGGCCCACTTATGCGTGGGGTGGTTTTCTTTTTAAAGGAGTGTGAATATATTTTCTCTTCCTTATGATTTCCTCAGCGTTCTTTTCTCTCGCTGACATCACTGTGAGAAAGAATACGGTGGATGTAATACAGGCACCACGCGCGGCGTGTCAGCAGCAAGGCTTCTGGTCAGCAGTTGGCTGAGTGTCGGGTTCGCCAAAAAGTTCATCTGGTTTTTTCCCCCGCAGTCAGCTCTCCTAGCGCTCAGTGGTCTTTCACTTCATTGAAACGGTTTTGTTAGATTGTATCGTGACCGCTGTCAGATCAGCGTGCTTTAAAAAAAAGTTTTGAAATAAGTGAATTTTTGTGTAGCCATTTTAATATTGAAGCTGGAAGAAAACAAGCAACATTTTCAGCTTCTCATGCTTTATTATTTCAAGAAAGTTAAAACAGAATCGAAACACATACACACACACACACACACAAAGGTTTGGGTCGTGTGTGGGCAAGGTGCTGTGACTCATCGAAGGTGTCAAAGGTGGTTTGCGAAGTTTCGTGCCGGAGATTTCCGCTGGACGATGCTCCACGGTCGGGCAGACCCAAGGTGACAGCCATCAAATTGAGACACTAATTGAGAGCGATCAACGTTATACCACGTGGGAGAGAGTCGACATCCTCAAAATAGCCAAGTCATAAAAAATGTGTCTTTTATTTTATAGGAAAAACTCCATGGACTTTTGGGACAGCCCAGTAGTTAGTTAAGTTTTGGGGGCATCAGATGTTCTGTGTGGACTTGACTCTGCAGGAGGTTGGCACCCCTAGTCCCTGTGTTGTTCAGGGTCAGCCGTCCTGACTCGTGACCAGTAACCACATGGTCGGGGACATGGAGGGGCCACCCTTCCCCAGGAGGGTTAGCCAGGCAGGCTTTTGAATCTCCAGGGGCAGATGTGGGGCGATGGCCTCACCCCGGCAGCCGTAGACGGGGAAAGAGGCCAGGGCAGGTTTAGCATTTTGACGTCCTTCCCAGCCCCCGGGGTTCTGCATGGGTGGGGGGTGTCTCTCCTTCCATCTGACCCTGACACCCTCCCTGTAGGGTGGGCCCAGATGGACCAGCACCCGGATGGACCAGTACCCAGCTTCCTCTGGCTGCACTGCCATGTCTGGGCTTCTCTCTGCAGCTGGAGGCGGGGCTGTGCCTGAACTGATTTCCCTCCAGGCGACTTCAGGGGAACAAGGGTTATGGGGTGGATAATGAGACAGGCAGCTGTGTGATCCTAGCGGACTGAACGATAATTTCCAAAGAGACCCTGAGAATCTCTCCGTGCAAGGAAGGCACACCGACTCCCCCAGTTACCAGGAGGGGCGTGCACCTGGAACACGCAGTGTAATAGGCATTAAAGACGTTTTAATGAGAAGACAATTTAAAAGTTGATAAACATGTGTCTTCTGTTGATACGAGGCAGAGAGTTTTGCGGGGAGGTGGGGCTTGGGGGAACATTAGCCCAGGTTGTTTTATTAGGCCCCGTGTTAGGAATTTTTTAGCAGGTGAAGTTCAGCCCTGGGTGCCTGCAGATGTGGGTGATCACGGAGATTTCAGAGCAGGTCTGAGGTTGAACTCTGGCGTCCCAGCGCCCGGGCTACCCACAGCGCCTCCCTCAAAGCCCTCTTTACCAAACTGGGCCAAACTGGGCTTCAGAAGGAAACCTTGGGCCTGGCCAGGTGAGAAAATCGCTTGGGTCCCCTGGTGCAGGAAATCACCGCCTTTTAGGTCCCAGCTTTGGGGACTCTTTGGCCAGAATCTCGTCTCTTGGAGCAGCCGGTGAGCCCATCTGGCCCCGAGGCGGGCGCCGCAGCTGCTCTAACAACCCGGTGGCCAGCCACCTGTACCAGACTGGCTGCAATCCCTGCCTGTAGGTGCCACCTACCTAACCAAGTGACACAGGCACTCAGCCTTCCACGCGCGGGGCTCCATGCTCAGCATCCCTCCTGGATGTCTGTAGGAGTTCTCTGTTGTGGCGTAACCTGCCACACGTGCGGCAGCCCACGTGGGTTCTGTGGGCCACAGTCCAGGCGTGGCCCTGCAGGGCGCTCGGCTCAGGAGCTCACCGGGCCTGGAGGCTCGACCGGCAGGGACCTGCTGCTGCTAAGTGTGCCCAGGTGGGTGGCCGAGTTTCCTTCCCGGCAGTCTGAGAACTCGGGGTGACTTTGTTCTTCGTGGCCAATAAAGGAGAGAGTCTGCCGCTCGACTCCTCCCACTTCGGGGAGGGCCCCGCCTCTCTTTTAAAGGGCGCGCGTGGTTTGACTTGGCCCACCCGGGATGATCGCCCTTCTGACGAACTCCAAGTCCACGGAATAAGGACCTTACTCACATCTGCAACGTCCCTTTACCTTTGCCACACCCTAGTATTAGAAGCAGGTGGCAAGTCCCGCCCACTTTTAAGTGGAAGGGATGACACAGGCGTGGATGTTGGGGGGCAAGAGCCCATGAGGTCAGCCTAGGGCGTGTCCACCACCCTGAATGGCAGTCCCCCAAACCCTCTGAGCTGCCTGAGTCATCATTGTCATTCCACCAGCGAGGAGACCGAGGCCACCCAGTAAAGCGGCCTGTCTGAGGTCCCCCAGCCGGAAATGGTTTGAGCCCACACTCAAACCCAGAATGTGTGATTCCAGAGCTGCACCTTAATAGCCTGCATCCCCCGGTTAGAGAATCACGAGGTGGGAAAGTCCCACGGGAAAGGTGGCGGCCGTGTCACGTGCAGGGTGAGCCGTAAAATTACTGGGCTGAACTGGCTCGTTGGCACAAGCGAGCCCTGGGTACCTGCTAGCCACCACCCCATTGTCGGCGTGTTCTGTTTGGGTAACTGCAGCCGCGAAGCTCAGCCGCATCTGCTCGGCGGGTAGGAGGAGCCAGCCGTGGGAGCGAGGACGCCCCACCGCGCGCAGATCACTACGCTGGTGAGCAGGCGCTTGGGAGACCCCTCTGGCCACATCGCACCAATGCTCACGAGGAGCGCATCAGGGCCCACAGTCCCTGGGCCGCCCCGGCCTTCTCCACATGTTACTCAGGTGGTTTTCCCACATTAAAGAAGGGGACGCAGAGGGTCGGGTGTGGATGGGCTTCTGCAGCGTCACACTTGAGGTGTAAGCTCAAGCCTGGCTCTGGCACACGGTTTGCTGTTTGTGTCTACAACCACCACCCCGCACGCATTCCGCACGCGTTCTGCAACTTGCGTTTGCTCACGGACGGCTTAACTCTCGGGAGGGCTGGACCCATCCCTGAGCCTGTGTCCCACGCGGAGCGCGGGGCCTGGCCCTGCTGGCTGACCAGCAGGAAAGCTGAGCTCCCGGCTTGGCGTGAGGCCCTAGTGAGTGGGCAGCCAGACCCAAGCGTCAGGTAGAAAGCAGAGTGTTGCCCCCAAGGGTCGTGCTGCCCCCAGCCGGGCATTGACAGCAAAGTGCCATCTGGACGACAGTTGTGCCCTGACGTGGGCCTGTGGACAAGGCCCTGGGACTGCTGGGCATGGGATGCGAGGGGTCCTGCAGGTGGACACGGGGTGGGGGTGTCGGCAAGGGCCTCTGCCACCACTATGGAGTGGGGTTTGTTTCCCTCTGGGCATGTGGGCTGCGGGGAAGGGCCAGGGTTCTGGCTTACATCTGCCTCTTGACGTGGGTGGCCCAGGACACCTGCCTCCCATCCCTGAGCATCAGAGCCCTGTCACACGGCCTACCCTTGTCTGGCTGGGCCCCCACTGGGCATCCAGAACCGGAACCACCAGGCCCACAGTGAGACGCATCATCCCGTCCCCCTCAACACCTCCTTCCCTTTCACCTCCAGGAGGTTAATGCCAGGAAGAATCATGAAATCAGGAGGCTACCTCCCCAAACCCAGACCCTTCCCTGCGCCCTGTGAGGGGCCAGCAAGGGCCTGGCGAGGGCATTGCCCCCAGCCAGCTGCAGGAGGGAAACGGGGAGCTGCTGGAGATGCAGATCCTATGTGAACACATGTTGCAGCGAGAACACCTTCTAAGTCCACACAGACACGCCTGAGGTCTGCCAGAAAGCTCTGTGAGTCATGACACTGGTCAGCGGCTCCTGGTCCCTCCAGTGCTTCGGCCACCGTCATCCACGGAGCTGCAGGACGCATGTGCCATTGGTGATGGTCCTCCCAGGGGCTGATCCGCCAGCCCCACACGTTTCGCAGGGTCCGGGTCCTGGTGTGTTCCTCCTCGGTTTCCTCCCCGCCCTCGCTGCCTCTATCTCAATGTTGTGTCCTTGAGAGAGAAAGGTGCAGGCGTACAAGAGAAATGACAGCATTTTGGGAGGCGACTGGGGTGTCCAGTCTTACAGATGGCCCCATAGCAAGCTAGCTTTCCGGATTCTTGTGCGTGGGCGCTGCTCGCACTGACCCCGTTAACCTCTCCTGCCACCTCCCGGGCAGCGGCGGGGGTGGTGGTGGCAGCCTTCGCCCGCGGCCCCAGTCTCATCCCTCTTGGGCACTGCGACAGCTGCAGGTATAAAGTCTGTGCACAAAAGGCCACCTACATGCTGCCGGCTGATTTAAAGCCCACTCCGCCAAACAGGGCTTTAGAAAAAGGAGCAATTGGCGGCGGGTGAAATGGTGTAATCTTTCAACTCCTTCATGCGGTGCCGCTATTTGCAAGATGTCCAGGTGCCCTGCGGGGAAAGCTTGGGTTTCTGTGACATGGCAGGCTCACATCGTGTGGGCAGAGCAGAGGGCTGGAAGGAGACAGGGTGGTACCAGTAGGAGGCTGACATTTGGTACCTCCCGTGTACCACGAAGGGACACATGCTGCTTCTTGGCCCACCCGGCGTCCACCGCGCCCCCCCCTTCCTCAGTCACAGAATTTGAGTTTGTGCCATGTGACCTATGCCCAGTTGGCACTATAGCCAGGTAACCCAGTTTCGCCAATAAGCTCCAAGTGAATATTACTGGAGAGAGTAGCCCTTCACAAACTAAAATGCAAGGATTTTCTGTGAGGGGGCTTTTTGCCCCTCACCCCTTCCACCTTTCTTTTTTCTTCCTGCTGGAAGCGATGGCTGGAGGTATAGCAGCCACCTTGGGGCAATGAGTGTAAGCACCACAGTAATTAATGATGGTGGAGCAGAGGAGGGTGACCGTGGTCTCACATGTCCCCTTGGATGATCCCAGCAGCCCAGAACTGCCCACCCTACTACATGAGTGAAGTTAAACCTTTTCAGCTGCTGCTGGAGGGCTTCCTGGTGTCCGCAGCTCCATTCGGTCCCCACAGGCAGCCAAGAACTGACCCTGTGAGTGCCACTGAGGATGTTTTGCAAACAAAGTCACAACCCAGGGAGCCACACAACACGTCTAACAGAGCCAGGAGTGGTGAGCCTGGCCGTGGACCTCTTGTTCCAAAGCCTCTGTTCTAGCTTTTCTCCCTGTGTAGGAAAATGGAAACAGGGCCAGATCCATACCAGGGGACCCTTCCCGCCTAGAAAATCATTTGTTCACTGGGCCCTTCCTTCGACAAATGTGACTTGAGCTCCATTGGTGGGGCCATTCTCATGAGCAACAGGCCCTTGCCTGGAGTCCCAGGGGCCTCTCCTTCCTGAGCTCTTCTTTCTTTCCAGAGCCTTGTACCTGGCTTTTTCTAAGGCAGGAGGCACCCTGACTCCCCAGGCTGCCAGCACCCTTCACGGAGTGACAGCACCCCGGGGAAGTGAGCGCACAAGGGAAACAGGGACCTGCGAACGCCCTGTCCGTCTGCTGCTTACTGAATCATGGACCCCAGCTGTCTGCAAGACAAAGTTAACTTAGGCTTTCAATTAAAAAAAATAACCCACCAGGGACCAGAGCCCCGGTGCTGACAAGGCTGCTGGGAGAGTGCCGTGCCTGTCTGGTTGGACAGGAGTGGCGGCCCCACTCCCATCTCACTGGGAGGGAGAGGTGGGTACTCGCAGGTGGAGATCTCCGCCTCCATAGGCATGTTTCCCGGTGGGCCTTGGAGGGTGTCTACAGATGAAGGAGAGGAACCTCATGTTCATGCAGTGTGGCTGCTGCAGAATTAAGGCACTTATAGTAAAAATGAATAAAAGGAAACGTTCAGTGAGTGCATTCTTGCATCAGCCCTGCACCAAGCACTTTAAGTTCATTGTCTTGCTTTATCCCGCGGCCACGACAAGGTCACGGTCCCACAGGGACATGGGCCACAGATTCCTGACCCAGACCCTCCTTCTTTGGCACTGGGCTGGGAGAAGGGGAAGCTGAAGCTGCTGCACAAGTCACACGTTCCACCGGCCACCTCACCAGCGTCCCTAGCGGGTGCTCGGTATGCAAAATCAGTAGCATCAGAGCCCCCGTGCCCCTGCAAGCCCAGGCAGTGGGGAGTGAGTGGTGAAGTCACGGAGCAAACAGGGTGGCTGCATCCGAGAAGATTTCTGAGCCAGGCGCCGCAGCCCCATAAATTGCAGCAGAGCTTTAAGCAGCCCATTTCCCCAGAGTGTGCAACTCAGTGACTTCTTGAGATCGATGGTACTTTAGATTTACTGACTGCTGCCCGTGTGCCAGAATTTACTCGGTTTACCTCATTTAACTCACACAACGACCCCAGGGGGACTCTCTTTGTTTAGGCTGTATCAGGAGAAGATCTGGAGACAACAATTCAAGGGCAAGTTGTGCATTTGTGGGGGGGTGAGGAGACTTGGTATTGGGAAAGGAGGGCGTTACCAAAGGGTACGTCATCAAATCGGCTCCCGCTGGGGTCTGGAGATTAGTCCCCCAGGGGACCTCTGGGAAGAGATGCCAACACGTGCTTCTCATTTTTGTGTAATTTACTGTGATGGTGATAGTGATGCTGCTGCTGCTGATGGTGGTGATGGTGGTGATGGTGAGGGTGATGATGACGATGATGATGGTGATGATGGTGATGATAGAGATGATGGAGATGATGGTGGTGATGCTGATGATGGTGATGATGATGGAGATGATGATGGTGACAGCAATGATGGCACTGATGATGGTGGTGGTGATACTAATGATGGTGAGGGTAATGATGGGGATGATGGTAGTGATGCTGCTGATGGTGATGATGGTGATGATGATGGTGGTGATGATGGAGATGACGGTGGTGACAGCAATGGTGGTGATGGTGATGATGGTGATGGTGATGATGGTAATGATGGTGGTGATGATGGTGATGCTGATGATGCTGGTGATGGTGATGCTGATGATGCTGGTGATGGTGGTGATGGTGGTGATGATGGTGGTGATGATGTTGATGATGATGGTGATGGTGGTGATGATGGTGGTGATGACAGTGATAACTAGATGATGCTGTGATCACGGTGATGAGGTTGGTGATGACGATGATGGTGATGATAAAGTGACAGTGGTCATGATGGTGGTCTTGGTGGTGGAGGTGATGATGATGATGGTGGTGATGATTTCTCTTTTTGAAAATGTGAAGTACATTTTGTATTTCAATGGGGCTTCTCTCTATACAGAATAAATTTTGGATATGGAGAGTCCAATAGTAGAAGATTCAACTAAAATTATTTTACATTATGTGCTGTTTACCTAATTAATAGATAAGTTCAAACCAAATATGTTCTAGAGTCAGGAGAAATTCAGCCGTATCTTTTCTGCCTTCTGCAGCGTGTCCCGTGGGATGTCAATCCCAGTGACAGTGGAAGTCAATCCTGCATTGGTGCACGCATGCAGGGCCGACACATGGCAGCTCCCAGCAAGCCTTTGCTGACGGAAGGATGGGAGCTGGCAAACACATTTGGTAATGACCGAGGAAAACTAATGGGCATGAGTAACAGGAGATGTTACGTTTCAGTGCAGGTTTTACTTCTTTTTTGTTTTTCCTATTAGAGCAGAACCCACAGGGCGAGCTGTATACATCCTACATGGACATCGTGGTGTTTTTTCACAGAATGACTGTACCCAAGACCAAGGTCTGGGGTGTGGCCCGCACCCCAGGAGCATCCCTCACGCCTGTCCCCCATCATTGGCCCCAAGGTAACTCCACTCTTAACTTCTCTGACCAGAGGATAGTGTTGACTATTGTGGAATGTCATTTAAATGAATCATGAAGTGTTATTACTTTTTCTCTGGCTCCCTCACGGCCTCAGTGTGATGTACATGAGACCCATTCATGTGTTTGTATAAGGAGGGATTTCACGGCCTTTCACTGCCGGCCAGAACCGCCTTGCACGGCTGTACCAAGACTTATTTATCTCTTCTTCTCCTGTCAGATGCTTGAGTTATTTCTAGCTTTCCATTATTACGATGAAAGTGCTCTGAACATTGAGCTGTGTGTCTTCTGGTGGATACAGGTCCTCGTTTTTCTTAGGTGTTCATGGGGAGATGCCCCTGGGCCCCGGGGGGAGAGTACACTCAGCTGTAACAGGTCCGACAAACACTTTCCTGGGTGGTTGTGTGAGCGTGCTCCCTGCCAGCAGCGTGTGAGTATCCTGCGCTGCCGTCGGTCACCCACAGGCTCCACTCCATTCTCGCTGCTTCTGAGCTGCGTGGGGCTGGACCTGCAGGAGGTTCAGAAGCTTGTCCTTTGATGACTGTGACTCGAGCACAGGATCTGTCCACCTTGTGTGTGCAGAGTGCCCATGTTTACACAGGGGAAGAACACACAAATACGGCCCTATTTCCTGGTGCATGCTCAGATGTGACAGCTGTGACTGTTTTTCTCCATGTTTATCTAGACTCCTTGGTGCGCCAGGCTGCCCTCCTCTGCGACCTGGCCCAGCTGGGCGACTGCATTCTGATGCTTCGCAAGCACACGGTGAAGGACGGGACCTGTGCCATGTGAGGCTGCGAGCGCGTCTGCCGGAGATCATCCTCTCAGGAACCCCGCAGGCAGCCTCACACGACGCGGATCTGTGGACTGTGGGTTTTCCACGAAAGCGCATCAGGGGCAGAGGAATTATTCTCTGTGGCAGAAAACATCACTCAGCTGAAATGATCATGCCAGCCAAGCATGTAAGTAGGATCAGCTAAACGTGAGTCATGGTGGTGCTCGGGGGATCGAAGCCCTCCCTTCTCATGCAAGCGGGTGTTGGGGCCCCAGGCCCTCACTCCCTGCACATCCTCTTGCTCGCCCCGTTGCTGCCTCTCAGAGTCTCCACCTGCAAGGTCTGTCCCCCTCTCCTCTGCCAGGGACGTGCTTTCCAACAACACACTCCTGCGGGTCCCCAAGTGCCAGAGCACCGTTGCCCTATCGCCACTGGTGCCTTTTTGAAGCTAGAGATTTTTACAGCTGACATCTGTCCCTCCTGTTGCCTGCCTAAGAGCTGATGAATTATTAGTTCATAAAGTAGGACATCTCTGACCCATCTCTGCATCGATTCTGCCCCGTGGCGAGTTCTGAATGCTGTCTTATGGGTGTGGACTGTGTCCCCTTCCCTTCAGAGAGGCTGGGCAGAGGAGTGGCCAGGGGTTCATGCTCCGGATCCACGCACAGTTTGCAGGAATCCGGCTTTACAGCATCCACATGTTGTGGCCTTGGGCAGGCTGCTCGGCCCCTCTGGGCTCTGCTGCTCATCTGGAACCTGGGGCTGCCCTGGGGTCAGCAGCTCCCAGGATAGCGGTACCTGGTGCCACAGGCTGGGAGGCCGACAGTCACTGCTCCAAGGCACCAGTGACAAGGGGCCTTTGGGAACCAGGTTCCTACAGAAGATGGTGACTTAATGGTCAGGAGAACTGAAAACATCACCTCCCAACTTGGGGTGCCTGGTGGGACAGTGCCTGGGGACCCCATGGGGGCTGTAACTGGGTCAGCTGTCCAGACCCCTGCGGCCAGAGGATAAAAAGAGCAGGAGAGATTTTTATTTTCCGGCAGATGTTCAAACGCTCCTTGCCACTCCTGCCCCAGCTCCTGGCCCGCCTGAAGTGGGTCGATTTTTCTTAAAGGCCAGAACCAGAGAGTCTGCGCCTGTCACTGCTGCTTCGCGCGGTCACCGCCCTGTGAAGGGCTGTGCGGACAGGGTACCTCATGGATTCCCTATTATTTCGTCATCTGTCCTGTTGTCTCGGAATTCTTCTGAAAACACTTCTCTACTTCAGACATTTTCCTCAGTCTTTTCCCAGCTTTGCATTAGTGAGACTGTAGGAAAATTAGCCACTGTGGTCCTGCTGCGGGGACCAGCTTGCCTGGCACTTGGGGCTCTCTGGGACATGGGGCTTTCGGTTCTAAAACAGGGACAGAACCAGATGAACCCTCAGATGTGGGACTTCACTTCTGTAACCAGAAGTCTCGAGTGGCCTCCCTGCTTCACCAGTAACCCTGTCCCAAAGCCCTAAGAGTGTTGCCTCCTCTCTCTAGGCCTCAGGCTCCTCATCTCTAAAACGGGTGCGCACGTCTGTGAAACGTGCCAACTTCAGAGGGGTTTTGTGGAGATAGGTGTGTGAAGTCCCAAGGCCACCCTCTGCTTCAGAGTAAGCACAATTAGAGGGTTAAATGTTCTTATTGCTTCATACATTCACCATCCATCTACCTACCCTTCCATCATCATTATGCACCCATCCATTCATCCATCCACCATCCACCATCCACCATCCATCATCCATTATCCATCCATCCACCATCCATCCACCGTCCACCATCCATCCACCCATCCATCCACCATTATCCATCCATCCATCCACCATCCACCATCCATCCACCATCCATCATCATCATCCATCCATTCATCATCTAAATCCATGCACTCACTATCCACCCATCCATCATCACTATCACTCACCACCCATCTATTCATTCGCCCACACACCCATCCATCCACCATCCATCTAATCATTTGTCCATTATCCACCCACCCGCCCACCCACCCCATCCACCCATCTCATGAACACTCCCCCAGAGCCCCTGCTGGAGTTGTGAACATGTCATTAAAAAAACAGACAGGCTCTCTGTCCTCACTGAATC
Organism: Macrotus californicus; assembly: GCA_007922815.1. Lineage (NCBI taxonomy): Eukaryota > Metazoa > Chordata > Mammalia > Chiroptera > Phyllostomidae > Macrotus > Macrotus californicus. The sequence goes on from VMDR010001009.1 coordinate 114,978, forward strand.
TATATTTTAGTGCAGGGACCTGAACAAGGACAAGGAAACAGATAAAATTCAAGTGCAGTGACTCTTGGGAAGGAAACAATCAAAACCAGAGAGGAACTGCAAGGACCATTTTTAAGGAAGGTGTGGGGAGGCTTCTGGAAGGGCTGGGACAAGAACCACCAGAAGGAGCTGGGCCGGGAAGATGGGGGGCAAGGCCAGGCATTCCTGCCTCCGGGACACGTGTCAGGCCCTAGGAAGGTAGAGGTCAGGGAGTGAGGGAAGGTAGGAGAGATGGTTTCCACAGGGACTGTTCTGAATTCTGAACGAGGAACCAGACACAGGGCATCTGCTGGGAGCCTTGAGCTGGACGGAGAGGAAAGGGGGATGAGGGGTCAGAAGGAGAGAGGGGTGCTGATGTGCATCTTCTTGGGGTGAGACCACCCAGTGAGCCCACCCCCAAGGAGTGGGCGTGGGAAGGGAGCCGCCTGCAACTTATCATCCAAAATGTACAACGATTTTTCAATCAAGATCTGCTTATGTTGCTGAGCAAAGATATCCCGAAATAACGGTAACACATTTGCCGAACAGAGAATTTTATAGGGGACGTGAGTTAAAGGCAGCATTCTAAGTGGTTGTCAGGGGAAAAGCATAAAGCCTCTAATTAGGTGTCTAAGTCCCGTCCAAAATGCCGAGGAGGACTCATTACTCCTGGAATCTCCGTTGTCTGTTCAGCGGGGCGGGGCCGCTGCAGGCCGCCCACCCCGCATTCCTCCCCGCTCCATCTCATTCCCTGGGAACTCGTTCCTGCACTTAGTGTTCCCGGAAGTGACAAACGTGTCCCTGACTTTCCAGATCCCGTGATTTCCAGGCAATGGGCTTTGCGAAAGAGCAGCGATAAAACATGCATGCGTTAACAGTCCGCTCTTTTAACGCCCCTGTGGTTTGCATCAGCCTTTAAAAAAGCAAGCACTCCCCTCGCTTTTGGGCCTGGACAGTGACGGGTCGGGTGGGACAGTTTGTCTGGTGATGCTCAGAGATGCTGCCAACCCCCCGACTCTCCCGAGCTTCGCAGATGCTTGGTGAAGCTTTCTCACCTGCAAAGGTCACCTGCCCCACTCCGCCAGGGACTCGGCTAGCTCAGGAAGTCAGCTGCCAGTCCTTGGCTCAGGCCAGACCAGGGGGTGGGGACTGACCTGGGCAGGGAGGGAGGTCATGCCCTGCCTCCCCTGAGCTGAGCCTTCAACCCACCGGCCATATCCCCTCCGCCTGAGCCTAATGCCTCTCTGTGAAAGAGAAACAGGCAATGAGTATATGACCCAAGAGCCTCCCTTCCCCATGTTTTCTAATGGATCCTTTCTCCCGGGGGCACTGTGTCTGAATTAGCATCTTCTGGAAATAAAAAAAGAAAAAGCAGAGTCTGTTGTGAACAGGCAGTCGTAAACAAGTCGTTAAAGTTTGCCATTGTTCTGCTGCTGCTGAAGTTCTGTCTCCAAGTGGGAAGGGTGGAGGCTGTGGAAGGATAGGGCGGAGGGCGGGCGGGAGGGACAGGTGAGCACTGCCAGGTGGGTCCTGTGTCCAGCCCCAGGAAGTGCGGGAGAGTCTGTCCATCGTGTCCCCAGACCTCTCTGCAGGTCACTGTGTCCGGATGCCACTGAGGAAGCTGAGGAAGCTGGGGTGGGAGCTGGAGATGAACCTGGGTGTGTGCTAATCAGGTGCAGGAGGACACACAGACATAGAAATGGCTGCCAGGAGGGAGAGGGTTTTATGCTCACAGATGCCCTAGAAACAGGAGACGTGCCTGCCATGTGTGGCCACATGGGGACCAGGGGGACCAGGGTGAGGGGTGCAGGGCGTAGGGAATGCGGGCCTGGGCCTCGATCGGGGTTCCACAGGAAGGAGTGGGAGGCAGGGGAGCAGGCCCAAGGCCAGCCAGTTTGAAGGATTTCAGTGGGCCCTGGGGCATTGGGGTGGGGATAGAGGCCCTGAGTGTGGGAGCTGATAAAAGATGCGGGGCGGTGCGCTCTGCATTGATTATGTTGCTTGGGAAAGGCTCAGGGATGAAGCCAGGTGTTTCCTGTTACTGCTGGGGGCCGGCTCTCCAGGATCAGCCAGGCCCCAGACGTCAGACATGCAGGAAGCGAAAAGCCCGGTTAATCCAGGGTGGGCGTCAGACATGCAGGAAGCGAAAAGCCCGGTTAATCCAGGGTGGGCGGTGGGCCTGTGAGGTTCAGGGAACAGAACGTCAGTCCCCCTTTTACGGAGCGCCTGCTCTCTGCCGGGAGGTTCTGGCACAGAAATGCGCTCACGCTGCGCTGCAGCCCTAACTGTCGGGCGCAATTGTACCCGCTTCACAGACGAAGATGATGAGGCTCAGAAAGCTTCCGTGACTTGCCTGGGCTCCCACAGCTATGAAGTGGCCCCTTGCAGTCCATACCAGGTCCCTGACCCTCCCACCAACTTGCCGGCTGCTGGCCTCCCCCAAAGCCCTCTTCTGCTGTGAGTGACCGTCTTACCCTTCGGTGAGCCTTGAACCTGGATTGGTAATCCAGCCTCCTGCCTCCTGCTCAGCCCCGCCCCGCTCACCAGAGACTTCACAGCACTAAAGTGATTGAATCATTTACTCATTCTGCACACAGGCACGGGATGGCTCCCGAGTGCCCGGTGTCGACCACAGGCAGGCCAGGGGAGCACAGCGACTGTTTGCAGGAGACATGCGAGGTGATGCCGTGGGTGCTGGTGGTGACCCCGGGACCAGAGAAACCTGAGGAAAGGCCTCCCCGAAACACAGGTGATTCGGTATCAGACAGAATTGTACCTTTGAGTAGGACGGAACGGGGACTTGCTGGGCATGGGGAGCTGGTGTGGCTGTGATGCTGATGTCTTTCCAGTGTGGGTGTCCGCACTTTGGTGTCCTCCTGGTCCATCAGCCACATGGGGACAAAGGCACCTGTGCCTGAGCTCCTCCTGCCCCACTAATTTCCAGTGTCCTCTTAGTCACTAAATGATACGAAGGTGCTGTCTCCATGAGCTGGGAGTTCATCGGGAGCAAAGGTGTCACTGGGTTTCCTGGCCTCGGCCACACAAGGCCACCACGGTGGCTTGTGCTGTGCGCTGCCAGTCCAGTGCCACTCAGGACTGGAGGCGGAGCCCCATCCTGGGCTGAGTCCCCAGGGGCCGAAGGTGACCCAGGGACCACGGGCAGTAGGCCAGTCTACCTCTCTCGGGTGTGCACAGTGCTGCGGTCGGAGCCTGGCCTCTCTTCCCCGGTGAGGAACTTCGTCCGAGAGATGGCACATTCTCATCCTGCTTCTAGGCAGAGGGGACGGCAGAGCGCGTCTCTGCCACCTGGTTCTCCATGATTGCCTTCAGCTCAAAGAATCCCTACATCAAAGCAGCCCAGCTGGGGGGTGCCGCTGGCTCCCCTTCGCAGGTTAGGGGCCATTGCAGCCCCTGCACGGGGGCTCGGCTACTGCAGCTGGTCCCTGGCCCTGGAGCGGTGCCTCCTTCTGCTCTTCCCAGGTAGTGACGTGGCCGCAGTGTCCCCAGCTGCTGAGGCCATGGAGCCGCTGGGAGGTGGTGCGTGGCCTGGTGTGGACGTTTGCCCCCACAGCCCGCACACTGTGCTCTTCCCCACTCTGTTTCTCAGCCCGGGCTTTGCCGGGCCTCTTGCGTTCCATCAGTGCTCACCTGACCTTTGTCTCTCCCTCTCCTTCCCTGTCACAGGCCAGCTTAGCGCTGCGGTTCAAGACCAGCGCACAGAGTTCCAGTCCTCAAATGCGGCGTCTTTCACCCACCCTGCGTTTGGACGGAGTGATTATACACATTACTCGCTCAGCACTTAAATACCCTCCTCCGCATGGCTGGCACTTAACCCATCAGCATAAATGCCCCGCGGGGAGGAGTGGGCCCCCGCTGCATCTGCACGGAGCTCGATTGCCCCCCACCCTGTGCTAATGGGGCTGGCGCCCTAGTGTGGCATGTGGAAATGTGGAAGGCGTTGCTTCTTTTAGTTCACTGAACAGCCGGAAGCCTTGGTCTGTTCTCCAGGGCTTGAGATAAGGGGCACATCCCTCCAAGGTCCGCCATGCGGGCACTGGCCCGAGTGAGCGCCTGGCTGGTGGGGGTCTCTGGGCTCAGGGAGGCAGCCCGTGGTCCTTGAGACTCCACAGCAGGCCAAGCCTCCAGCCCGGCCCCTCTCTCCCCTGGGATGGGGTCTCACTCAGGGCCCCCTCTTTACTGGGGGGTGATGGAAACTCCTGAGGCATCTTTGAACTTCTGACCCACAGACTCTAGTCCCTCCAAACCTCACACACACACCCAGCAAGTGTGCAAAGATTTTACCGACACCCCCATCCTGCTGGTGCATCCCCAAACCCCACGTGTGCATGTGTACAGCCAGCTTGCACTCCTGCCTCCGGGGAACGGGTGGAGAGGCAGGCAGGGCGTCAGCTGCAGACCAGGAGGCTGGTGCTAAGCTGCCCAGTGCTGAGGCCATGCTCTGGCGGGAGTGAGCGGAGCGCGGTGGGTCTCTGGCTCTGTCACTCTGCTCTTTACTGGGGATGGCAGAGACCTTTCATGAGCTGTGGGGTGCAGTGAAGAAGGTAGGATGTGTGCCACATGGCCCCGGCCTGTCAGGTGACTCGGACACAGAACCAGGCCTGGAGGACAAGGGTCCTGCAGCAGGTGGCTAGTGGCCAGGGCTCGGGAGACAGAACCCAGCCTTGATGGCCCTGTCCCTCCTGGATCCCCACCGGGGAGCTGTCACCATGGGAGCGCAGGCCTGCTCTGCAGAGTAAGGGCCTCCAGCAATGTGCCAGACAGCAAGCGGAGGAAGAGGGGGCTGGAGATACACTGTCCCCCAGCAGAGTGCCCGGAGGGCCCTGTGGCTATGCTTCCAGAACTTCAGTCTGGCCAAGCAGAAAAGACACACATAGAAGAGGGAGAGTTTATAGAGGACCTACTGTGTGCGACCACAGTGCTGAGCCTGGAGCAGAAGTGGCCCAAATGAGACCTCGCCTTGAGGTATGTTCAGGCTGACAATGACTTCTACTCACGCCTCGCTCTGGGAGGCGGGTCAGCTGCAGAGAAGATGGCCTCCAGATCTGGGTCAGGGCCTAGTAATTTCCAGGTCACGGGGGGCTGGGCTTCCAGGTCCCTCCTCTAAGTCGCAGCACAGGGGATGGTCAGGGCAGCTGCTGCCCAGCATGGCCAGGATGGAGGCCAATAGCTGCCCCCAGGCCAGCACATGGGTCTCAGGCTCTGCTGCCCTCAGCACCTACCTTGGGCCATGGACCACAGACCATGGGCATAGGACACTGGGAGGTCTCCAGAGAGTGCATCTGCCTGTGGGGGCACCGAATCACTCCTCAGTGTCACTCTGAGCCCTGGTTGCCAGGGGTGCGGGGACATCACACTTTACCCCTCCTGCTAGGCATCAAGGAGCAAGGGGGGATTCCAAGGAGCTGAGGAGCTGAGGGGATGGAGGTGGGCAGTGTTCCCATCCCAGAGAAGAGCAGAGGCACAGAGGCCTAGACAGGTCCCTGGGCAGGTGGTGGGGCTGGGCTTGAACCCTGGCCTGGTCACTCCAAGCCTGTGAGCCCAGGGTGGATGCCCCACTGGCTGGCAGGGGAGGTGACGTCCTGGACAGGGGAGGGGCCTGGCAGTGGGGCATTTGGCTGGAGGCTGGGAAGTGGGCGGCCCTTTTCGCACACCGTGGCGGGGAGCTGGGAGGAGTGTGGCATACCCTCGGGCACTCTGTGGGTGGCCACTCTGACGCCTCCAGGCTGCTGGGGGTGTGGGTCGGGGTCTGCACTGTGGTCCTAGTTTGCGTGGCCCTAAGGATTAGTGATGTGGCAGCGGTACCTGGGCTCGTGGACATCCGGGGTTTTGCTCAGAGTTCGTTCTAGTCTATGGCACGCTCGGTGGGGAGCCTTCTCCCTGTTACTGTTGAACTGTGGGGTCCTTCGCAAGCCGCGGTGTGAGTGCTCTGCCCGGCCCGCCCACTGAAAATGTTTTCTGTCAGGCGTAGCCTGTGTTTCTGTTTCCTTACAGTGTCCTTCCGTGCATAAAAAGCTTGAATTTAGAGAAAATTGGAGGTTTTTGTTTCTGGTAATGTGGAGTGTGACTGTGTGCCCTTGGGGCTTTTGTGTGCCTGAGGCCATTGAGACCCTGTCCTTTGTCTCCTGGAAGCCCACGGTCCAGCGTGCGGCCGTCCCGCCTTAGCCGAGTGTGTGCCGTGGGGGGGCTTGATTTCCATCTCCCCGTGGCTACGAGGTCATTTTGGTGCCATTTATTGAAAACCCTTTGCTTTGCCCATGGACTTGTGTTGGTGATTTCAAAAAATATTAATTCACATGTACACACACATGCATGCACACACATGTATGCATGGGCACACATGTGCACACATATACACACGTACCCAAATTTATACACATTTCTGGAGTCTGCTTTGTTCCGTTGATCTATTTGGTCCTTTTTTGCCAGGACGACACCATCTTACTTACTGGAACTTTCCGGCACATCTTAAAATAAGGTAGAACAAATCTCCCGACTTTACTTTTTTCAGGAATAGATTGGATTTTTATTTCCAACCTTTTAAAATTTTCTTATAAAATGTAGAACGAGTTCCTCAATTTTCCCTGCGGGGGTGTGGACTGGAATCGCACCGAACCCGCGTGCAGACCTGGGAAGGGCTGGCTGCTCAGGGACGGGAATTCTTCCCGTCCACGGTCTCTCCCTTACTCGGGCCCCCTTTAGTTTCTCGAGGTGGTGATCTGGGATTTTAAACGTACTAGCTCCACACATCTTTCATTCACTTCAATTAAAGCTATTGTAAAGGGCATTTTAATCTTAGTTTTCAATTGTTTGTTGTAAGTTTGTAGAAATATCATCTACTTTCGTGTATTAATCTTGCATTCTGCAACTTTGCTAAATCTACGGGGGACTGTAGTGACTTCTGTGTGAATTTCTCATATTAAACCATATTGTCTGGGCATCGAGGCAGCTCGGCACTGCCCGTGCCTTTACTTTCTGGATTGCTGTTTGGCAAATGTGCGCCTCCTTTTCCCCTCACTGTGACTGGAGGATACTGCCTGCCCGGCTACAGCTGGGCTTGGCCATGAACTTTGCTTCGGCTAACGGACTGTGGTTGCCAGGGTGCAAGCTGACAGCATCCATGCACCAGTGTGGTCTGGCCTCCTGGCATCCCCATGCGACCTTGGGATGACACGTGTGGTTGAGCTTGCCCCTACCCTGAGGCCTGGAGTCAATCTCTGCAGGAAGCAGAAAAGTGGAACCCCCCTGCCTAATTCCAGACAGAGCCGCGAGCAGAGGGTGCAGGCCGATCGTTGTGAGCCTCTGGGTCAGGGGGTTGTTTGTTACACAGCTGTGCCGTGGACGTGGCTGATCAACGCAGTCACGTCGGGTTTAAGGCCTCGATCTCACAGTCCAATGCACGCGCTCTGGGTGGGGGAGCTGTGTGAAGCCCAGGGCCAGTCGGGCTGGACACACAGAAAGGAACCATGGCCTTTATACAGGAAACGTCAGGCTGCGTGGAAATCAATGAAGATGGTGATGAGGGCAACCAGGGAGTCGATGGGTCTGCTGGGGGGGACATTCACTGTCCCTGTGTGGCCCTGGAAGAGGAGTAAGAGGAGGTGTGGCCTTGACTGAGTCTGGCCACTCTGGGCCGGTTGCCGCAGAGGCTGTGGGGCGGCTCCCCGGCTGGTCACTGTCCTGCGGGCTCTGGCCTGGTGAGTTTGTACATCTGGCCTCTCAACCGTGTCCACTGGTGTTGAGTCAGGTGAGAATAAAGAATTGGGTACTGTAGGTCATTGGTAAACTCAGCGAGAGCCTTTTCGGGGTGCTGTATTGATGTGAGGGTGCCGGGGTGTAAGGAGCACAGGGACACAGAGGTGGGGGAGCTTTGCTGCAAAGGGGGGCCGACAGAGAAGCCCTGGGGATGGGACCACCTATTGGGGGACAGGCCTGAGCCTGGGGTGGGCGGGCGAGGGTAGGCTCAGAAGGGACTGGAACCCCCACCCTCCCCCAGCTGCTGCTTCCTCCCCATGCTACAGTGCCCCTCTGGCTTCTGTCTCTGGGCTTCTGCTCCCACCACCGGTTCTCTGGAAACTCCTTCTCTTCACTTCCTCTCTTTGAAGCCCTACTCCAACCGGATCATCCTGGACCCCCTTTCTGTGTGACCGCACCCACCGACTGACCACAGGCACCTACCTGCTCCTGGTGGCTCGTTTGCTGGTGGTGCACTCACTGGGTCATCACTGCGATCCCTGAGAGTGGGCATGTGGCCCCGATTTCCTTAGGATGCCATGGATCCCAGGGACCCCTTGGCCTCTGCCATGTTGGGGGTGCAGGGGGCACCCCCAGATGCCCATGGCTGCCCTCTGATACTGTTGTGCCAGACTGACATTGCAGGACGCCTCATCCGGGAAAATCAGCTTCCTGACACCACATTGGCACTCACGCTGCTTTTCGGGCTGGTCCAGAGATCAACCCAGCGCTGGGCCTTTGATGCTAATGAAACTCACAGTGCAGGTGTGTCCCACTTCCTCCTTCTCTGCAACTGTCCCCGTGCCCACTGAGGGTAAAGGGTGGGTGGAGTTCGCTTCCTGGAGACTTTTGTGCAGCCTCAGGGGTCAGCAGCCCCCGCCCCTCCACCCTGGGTACAACCACATTTGGGACAATGATCCCCCCTTCCCCTTCTATCACCGGTGGGATGAAAGGATCTGCAGATGCCACCGAGTGTCACGTCTCTGCCCATGGGGTTCACGGGGCTGTGCAGTGAACTGGCTTCTCTCACATGTGTCCCCACCCCGTCTGCCTCTTCCTTGGAGCTCCGGGCAGGTGGGACCATGTGGGAGCGTCCTGCCCCCTGGGCCTCCCATTTCTGACACGTAGGAGGCGTCGGTGGACCTGTAAGTTATTCTTCTAGCGTCCGATCGTTCTTCCTTTGAAGCCATACAAAAGTCTGCCTTGCCCATCATTTCTTCTGCTCGTTAACACGATGAAGAGGGTCCCCCGGCCTCAAGGTGGAATCTCCATGGTATCCTGAGGTGGGGGCCAGGTTGGGGTGGTGACCCAGCCCACCCTTCTCTCTCCTGAAGGCTCGGGGCATGGCACTGTCTCGGGGTCAGACCCCCAGGCTCCCGCCCGCGAAGTCCCCTCCGGGGCATGACTCTCTGTCTAGGAAGTGGTCACTAGGTTTGCCCCTGACAGCGGCCAGTGGAGCAGACGAAGTATGGGTGGGCATAACTGGAAAAGACCACCGGCCAAAGGAGCTCATCCACTGTGTCAGCCGCCCCCTCTGCCTTCCATGGCCCCCGGCATCATCTCCTGCTGGAGGAAGAGATCTCAGAGGCAGAAGGAAAGACTGAGAAAGCACAGGGCCCTCCGGGGGACACGGAGAAACACGAGCAAGAAGAACACAACCTAGTCACAGACCCTCAGGACTCACCAGCTGTCACCTCCGCCAGGGCCTTCCCCACCTCCCTGGCTTCCACTCTCCCCCTGGAAGTGACTGGGGACCTCCTCCCTGCTCCTGAGCATGGCCCAGGCACCTGGAGGGGCAGGCAGGTCTTCCCGCCCTGTGCACTTCTAGCATTCAGGACAAGGCTTGGTGCTTATCCTCTGCGTGCCTCTGGCTCTGGCCATGTGTGGCATTTGTTTATTCATTCACTCATTCATTCCCTCACTCATTCATGCATTCAAACTTCACTGAACACCATCCACGTCCCAGGCACCGTTCTGGACACAGGGGATGGAATGATGAGCAGACCAACTCGCTGCCCCAAGGTCCTTTGGCTGGGTGTGCAGAGCCTGTCAATCAGTGTGGGATCAGACCCCAGGGACAAGGTGTGTGGAAGAACTGGGACTCGGCCAGGGTGACCGAGGATGGCGAGGGGATGGCACGGGCAGGGGCGCAGCCGGTGTAGACGCTGTGGAGCAGGGATCTTGGCTCCACGGAGCTGTTCTGGCCGTGACCACTCTGTGTCCAAGCCCGTGCCATCCACGAGGCTCTGTGCCAGGCACTGACAGTCAGGCTCAAGGTGGAGTGGGGAGGGGGACTAGGGACTGGGCTGTGAGCCAGGCAAGGGGCAGAGACACAGGAGCCTGCAGGGAAGGTAGGGTTTTTCCTCCTTCCCCGGTGTCCAGCCCTCTGGGCTGCCTGCAGGGCAAAGCCCGGCTCCCGGGTCCTGGCTTCCTGCCATCCAGGGTCCAGTCACCTCCCTGTGCTGCCTAATCTGCCTTCAGGTCTCAAGCCCCAGCCCACCTCTCACTTCTACCTTCACAAGCCTGAAAACATCACCTGTGACCCAGATTCAGAGGACGTCTCCAACAGGGAGCTGTCCTGGGGCCTCCTGCAGGGGTGCCTCTTCCAGAAGGGCCCGTGCCCCAGCCCAGCCTCTGCTTCGAGACAACTGTGGGGCTTCGGTATCACGTGGCCTTGCCCGCTGAGCTGTTGGCCTTCCCTGGACGGACCATGCGCTTCCATCCCTGTGCCCCCGACACTTGCCCAGATCTCATATTGGCAGGGTTCTCAGATTCCCCACTGCGGGGCCTATACCCACAAGGGAAGCAGCATTTAAGACGTGCTGTTCACTGAAGGCCAGAGCGTGGGACGCTGCAGGGACTCGGGCAGAGGGCTTCCGAGATGGGACCCAAGCACGGGCTGGGGAAGGGCGGGGGCACTGCTGGACCGGAGCAGGGCGGACGTGTGTGTGGATCCCAGGGGGAGGGCTCAGAGCCCCGGCTGCCGCTCCACATGAGTCTCCCCGTGGGCATCGTTACCTGAGCGAGGGAAGTGAGTTTCCTAAGTCTCTTCATTTTTCCTCTATTTTTAGCAAGGTAAATTGTTATGGATTTAATGGGGGGAATAAATACCGCCCTCCACCACCAAGGTACTACTTCTGTTAATAATTTTTCAAGCAAAGAATAAAGATGAGGTGTGTAAAAATAGTTCCATCCCAACTTGGCCCAATTTCAAATGATCCAATTAGAGAAGGGCCAGAGTTTCTTGTTTTTAAAAGTGTTGACGCAGGATGTTTTTAGCGAGACGGGGAAGATGGAGAGATGAGGTCAAGTGCATTGCAAAGGGGGTGGAGGGACGGGGACCTCAGGACATGACAACTGAGACCGACGGAGGCCAAATGCTTGGGACCCACCCAGAGCCCGAGGGGGACCCACGAGGACACACGGTTACCTGGGACGGGAGCACCGTGCTAATGGCACCTTTCATCAAAGATGGACAGTCACTACCACAACGCCCCACGCAGCCCTATCTCCATGACCACATGGCCCATGGCCCCCTGCCTGCCAGCTCTGCCCCTCCAGGAGCAGGGTGAAGATGCAGTTGCGGGGTGCTTATCTCTGATCTTCCCGAGGTGCGAGCCCATCCCCCATGTAGCTGCCGGTATCACTGCCCCCATAGCCGTCCCCTTTCCCTCCCCCATGTGGCCCAGCATCTGAATAAAAGCTCCATGCTGCAGTCCACCGTGTCTGGTCCCTTGGAAGGAGGTGACAGTGACATGGTGAGAGTGTGTCTCTCCCTGCGCCCAGGTCCATGCGTCTCTGCAGATGACTGGCCGGGCCTGGAGAAAACCGTGGACGATGATGCCGGGACTGTGTGTGGCTAGGTCCCTCCCTGAAGTAGTAAGGAGCTGGTGTCATGAGGTGATTCTTTCACTTGCTCAGTGAGTGTCACTGGGGTGCCCACCTGGAGGTCCAGGTGGCTGGCGAGGGAATCCGGGCTGAGATTGGCCCGGAGCTCACAGCCTCCTGGGCGGAGGTGAGCAGAAAATGCCAGCTTGATAGCTGTGAAGAAGGAGCCAAACCAGGGCAACGTGGGAGAGCTGGACGGGCGTGGGGGACGGCCTTGGACTTGGTCAGGGGGAGAACTCAGCCAGAGGAGGCATCCAGCTGAGTTCTTGAAGGAGGTGGATGTGGCCTGTGAGACTGCGGGTCTCTCTTTGGAGTCAGAACTTCACAACAAGCTGCGCGGTGGCCCCAGCTTCGTGTTGGAGGCACAGGTCATATCCGAGTGGGACCACATCCCTCCCCCGTTATTGGAGGGATCATGGGAGAGCCCACCCCTTTGGGGGCCTCGGTCCCCTTGTCTATACAATGAGGCCAGTGGCCCCCGTCTGCTGAACTCTCAGGGCTGCTGAGAGGTGTGTGTGAGTGCTCTGCAGGTGACGGGTCCCCTCAAAGGACCACGTGTGGTCTTGGGTCCGTTCCCGCCAAGCAGGACAAGCCATGAGTGAGTTGGGGTGGGGACACATGACAGAGAAAAGAAGGAAGTGAAGCCAGAGTGTCCTGGCAGGCAAAGCCCCCGCCTCTGCCTGGCTCTGTGGGGGACCCTGGGGCCCCAGCTCTGCCTGTGGGCGTGTCTGGCAGCAAAGGGAGGGCTTGGCCATCACCATCCTGTTCCGGTCGGCCCTGGACCCAGGACAGCGTGCAATGGAAGGGCTTGGGACAGAGCCAGTTATCTCTTGGACATCCCTCTGTCCGGTCTTGTGGGTCCAGCAGCCCCAGCAGCCTGTGTGGGGGGCCTGAGGTCAGGTGTACATGCGGCTCTGATGCCTGAAACCAGAGCGGCCTCGAATGGTCTGACCACAAGCCCTCCCCCACCCTCTGCACTGCTCCCATGGGTCCCGTCCCCCTGCCAAATGGCCTCCTTAACACGGGGACCAGGCACAGAGCCTGCTTAATTTCCTGGAGCGGGAGACTTCCGCTTCCCACCAGCCCTCAGAATTATTCAAACAAGCCCATCACACGCTCCCATGGGAGCCAGGAGACCCCCACCCTCCTGTCGCTATGAAGCGGGTCTCCCGTGGCCCCTGCTCGGTCACTTTGTACCTGAGTGCAGCCACGTGTGGGGAGGGCTCTTTCCACTGGGCCGTGAGACTAACAAACGGTTGTCTACCTCACCTGTCCAGCATCAGGTGTCCTGTGTCCGGCTATATCATGACCCGCGTTGACATCCTTCCCTCTGGGGGACAACATGGTGACTGTTTCACCACCAATGTTTTATTGGAAACCTTTTCCCAAAAGGTGACCCATTCTCGCTTTGGCCTGGGGACAGCCTGGACCACAGCCAACTCACCCTGCAGGCTGGAGGCCCTGCACACCTGCGCCCACTTCCTGGGCTGCAGGGAAAGTCTGTCTGGGTGGGCGCCATGGTCACGTGGGAGCCGAGCGTGTTCTGCTCGGCTGCACAAGCATTTCATTTTCCTGCAGCGCTGGTGCGTGTCGTTAATGGGAGGCTTTAAGTGGAGCCTTGTTACTCCGAGTGAAGGTAGCTCGGCAGGGTGGCGGGATTACAACGCCTCTAACATCTCTAGGACTCCTTCACTGCCACGTCTTCACTGTGTCCTCGGTGATTGTTTCTGAAGCGTGGAACCGTGAGGATGGTGTGGCCAGGCCGCTCTCCTGCCAAAGGAAGCAGAGCTCAGCACCGGAGACAGCGGCGCTCCACACGGGCGGGCGCTGGGGCAGAGCGTGCGCCCAGCCTCCCCAGGGCTCCGTCCCCACCGTGTCTGGGTCCCCACCAGTCCCTTGTCTTGGGATGGGAATAGAGTTGTCCCCCAATGCTGACTAACACAGACAGCGAGAAAAGTGGAGGGGACAAGCAGCTTTAGAAAGAGAGCTCAGAGAGGTGACAGGGTGGGAGGAGAAGGGGGCGGTTCTGGAAGCCAGGAGCACGGGGAGTCTTACAAGGCAGAGTCAGGAACTGCGGAAGGTGCCGAGGGGCCAAAGGTTAAACAGGATTGGAGCATGGCCACTGGATGCAGCAGCAGCTGCCGTGACCCCAGCAAGCCCAGAATCAGCAGAATGGAATCCCGGATGGGACGGGATCCTAGCCACAGTGCGTTGGAGTTGCAGGGGGCAGATTATAACATGGGGGCCAGCTCCCTCAGGAAAGGCCTTGTTACCCCATTCCCATGTCAAAAAACCAAGACTTCACAAGCTAAAGCAAGATGCTTAAAGCCACAGTCAGAAAGCAGCGGAGCGGGAGGTGAACCAGCCCAGCCTGCAGCCAGTGTGTGCTTCAGCCCCAGCGCCCGAGGGCCCCCCGCCTACAGGGCTCCCTGGTGTGCCAGCCAGGGAGCTGGATGCTGTGTCTCGGGGGCCCAAGGCTGCCTGGGATGAGCACCAGAATTAACTCTGTGTCCGCAGGGCCTGAGCCGGAAAGGGACGTCACCTGAGGCCCGAGGGCAGCTGAACTGAGCTTGCAGGCCCCACGTGGTTCGGACACCTCAGAGGTGAAAGGAAGCCAGGGGATGAGTAGGGCAGGGGTCCTCTTAGATGGAGAGTAGGGCCCAGCAGTTGTCGCGTGGGTGGGGGAGGGATAACAACCTCTGCGGTGGGCCAGCCCTGACGGGCAGCTGTGACTTTCTCTTCCTTGTGGCCCTTGGTGTCTGTGGCCTGAGGGAGCTGGGCTCCTTGTGTGGCTGAAGCAGGGCCAGCCACCCGGGATGCAGGGACCCGGCCCTGCTCCTGGGGACACAGTTGCCTGCTCACCCTGTTTTCGCCAGCCTATTTTAGCCACTCGACCCAAGTTAATTTTAGTCTGCCTAATGGGACATGCCATCTGCTCCGTGTCACACCCTCTGAGCCCATGATGACGCTATTTTCTCCACATTAGGTCTGTAAGTCACAGGGAGCAATTTCCTGTCTCTGGGGAGCCCCAGCGCCCCCCCACCCCGGCACGTGAGCCCCATCTTCCAGCACAGCGCTTACCACTTCCTCCGGCGCTCTGCACCCTGAACTGCTTGGGCGCCCGACCCAGTGAGTGGGGCGTGCGAGAGGCGGCTTCGCCGTGGCCGGCCTTCCTTTCTGCTGGAACCCTGATCACAACAGCGGCTCCAGGCGTGTGCGTGGTTCTCCAGTCTCGGTGGTCATCCCGCAGGGCTGGTCTCATTTCTCCCACTTTCCGGATCAGGGAACCGAGGCTCAGAGAGGGCAGGTCCCTCTGTCCACAGGGGAAGTGGAATTGGCACTGCTGGGACAGGACGCAGGGAGTGGTCCAAGTCTGGCCGTGCTCCCACGTCACCTGGGGCTGGTCAGTGGCCACACTGGACTCCCGGTCCCCGGCTGGGAGAGGAAAGGACAGGGAGGTGGAAAGAAGGCAGGGCTGCAATTGGGGCTGGCCACAGGGGGGTTGCTGTCTTGGCTGAGGCAGGAATCTTTGAAGCTTTTCCTTGTCCACACATGGATGCAGCAAAGTGGCCCCAGGGAATGTCCGAGTGGTAGGACGAGCAAGTGAACACGCCAGGGGGCACTTGGAAAGTGTCATGGGCCAAGGATGATCTCGCCATCCCATGGGGGTCAACGGCGTCTATTCCCACCCCTGGGTCCCCTGCTTGCCTCCGGCCAGAGCGCACTCTGGACATGGGTGTGAGACTCCAAGGCCCGCTGTGTGCCTGCCATTGGGGCCCAGGGCCCCGTCTGCCTGCCCTGTGGCCGCCCTCCTGAGCTCTCCAACTGCACCGCAAGTCTAGTCTCTGCATGTCCGAGCCACAGGCTCTGGTCCAGTCCCCTTTCCGGTCCTGGTGCAGGGAGAGTCCACGAGGCTGCCGAGGCGTCTGCCGCTTGGACAGGCATCTGCTTCCTGGGAGCAAAAATCATTTAACGGCTCTAATCTCCGGTCTGCTGGCTTCATTATTTAACCCAAAATGAAATGTGACCCAGAGTGAGAAAAAGACCGAGCGTGCAGCTGAGAACAGTAATGAAGCATTTACAGCCGAGCCAGAGGGCGCCGTGCGCTCCTCCCGAGGAGGGATCCGGAGTCCCCCAGGTGGCAAGGAGACATAAATGACTATTGCCAAAGCTAGCCAGTGGGAAATCTAACAATAATGGTACATTTTGGACAGAACAAATCAACTTCCACATTATCCCGATTACAGCGGTCCAGAGTGGGAGGCCTGGCGACTGCAGCCTGCCAGCTAATTATCATGCCGTTCTCATTCCCAGCCCAGGGGGACTCTGTGGTCAGCCTCCACAGAAACCCAGGACTCCTCTCCGGTAAGCCAAGAGGGCACGGCAAACAGTCGTGGGGAGAGGACATGCTTCTGTGACGTCAGGGGTGTACTCGGGTGCCCCGAGGGACAGGGGACAGCACACTTGGGCCTCTGTGCGGTGCTCACACGTGTTGCTAGAAGTTGGGGCGAATCTACAGAGACAGAGTAGGGGTTACCACCTGAGCACAGGTGTGACATTTGGGTCTGAGGGCAAGAAGGAGCAAACCAGGAGTCAAGGGGAGCCGCAGACTCTGGGTTCCTACGAAGCAGCTGCCAGTGGACCCCAGCCTACCTTTGCCACCAGGTTTGGCCGCTGGCCCTTCAACAAAACGCACTTCAGGAACCCTCCATCTTCCAGCCTCTGCGCCTTTCCTCTCCCATTGCACCCGCCTGACCAGCTCCCCTCTGCCTCTCGCCTGTCCCAGCACAGTCCGTCCTTCAGAGACCAGATGGCGTTCTCCCTTCCAGGGTAAAGATGGTGGTGATGGTGATGCTGGTGATGGTGATGAAGGTGATGGTGATGATGCTGGTGATGGTGAAGATGGTGATGGTGAAGATGGTGATGATGATGAAGGTGATGGTGATGATGATGGTGATGGTGATGAAGGTGGTCATGACGAAAACAGTGATGATGGTGCCTCCCAAATATCTAACCCTTTCCTTCTCAGGCAGTACGTGTGTAACTCCTTTAATCCCCATAACGACCCAGTGACACAGGGCTTATTATATTCCCCTTTGTAGGTGATAGTGTCGAGGCCCACTGAGGTCAGCGTCCATGCTCCCCTGACCCCCGGCTCCAATGTCCTGTCATCTATTGGGCACTCTCCCAGGTATGGTCCTCTACTACCCCATGACACCGAGAAGTGTTGCTGACATCTGTGACCATGAGCTTTCCATTTAGTTCTGCCTGCTCCCCCTCACCCCCGCATCTCCTCCTGCATCCGCCACGATGTTAGGCAGGTGTTTCCCTGCAGAAAATGTCAGCAGGGATCAGATCAGAATCAGGGCTTTGGAAGCAGAAGTTGACAGCAAGTTGGACACGCAGCTCCAATGGTCCTGCAAGGAATGAGAAGGCGGTGGGTTTGGGGCTGGAGTTGGGGGAGGCCAGCACTGGGGAAGTGCCAGTGGGGTGCCAGGGTTGCTCCTGAGGGACAGCATGGTGACAGCAGCTCAGAACCTTTGTCCCCAGGAGTGAGGTCTCCTTTGCACCTTTGAGACTGGATCCTGGCCCAGCCTGCCAGCCCTCCTGGGCTCCTTCAGACACATCAACAGTGTTTGCGTTTATCTTCCTGACGCCCCAGGAATGCTGCTGAGAAACACTTCAGAGTCTCAGCCCCTGGGGAGAGAGACAGGAAAGAATCGTTTGTTTTCCTCCCGAAATGCCACAGGCAGATTCTGGTGCCCAAGCTGACAGGCTGTGTCTCATTGGGTGTCACCATGCAGAGAGGCAGGGATGCAGGGGGCGGGTGTCAGAGAGAGGACTGAAGTAGGGGTGGAAGACTCAGGGGAGGGGAGTGTGGGCGGGGCGTTCTTGTGGGACACCCATGGCAGCTTCCCCAGGACTGCAGGTAGAAATCACCTGAACCCAGTGAGCACACCAAACACTCACGCTTTATTTACTCACACACTTCAACGGTGCTCGCGTGAGCGTGTTCCTTCTGAGCCTCCCCTTCGGGTGAGGAAAGTGAAGGTGGTCCTCACCGAGGTCTCGAGGTCCCAGAGGGAGTGACATGCATCTCTCCCTGCCCTCTCATCATTGATTAGACACAAGGGAAGGGGCCATGGCTCGTCCCCTTGGCACTTGTCCATGCACGGTCCTGAGATCAGACACAGGAACGGGTCCATCCCTTCATTTTGCTGCCCTGCCTGTCCTGCCCACCCTGCCATCGGCGACCTCACCTGGCAGGTTTCTCCAGGAGAACTTGCCAGTCACCTCTGTCACCATTTTCAAGTGCTTTCAGGGGGTTACTGAGGGTCTCAGCCCACTGCCTGTCTGTAACTTTCAAGCGCCCGGCCCTCAGCACTTCCTTCTTTCTGGAATCTTTACTCCGAGCTGCACCGTGCCGAGCAGAGGAGTGCTTTCCTCTTCTTTACCATCATCACTTTCTGTGGATGGACTGGGCCCTCATACGTGTTAACAATGACACATCTCAGTCCGGCTGCAGGAGGAGCTGCCCAGGATGGGACAGGCCCTGGTGATTGCTGGGAGAGGCCGACAGGAGAGAGCAGATAGGCAGGAGGTTTCCCTCACCCCGAGCCCAGCTGCCCATGTGGTCAGAGCCTCCGGGACTGGCTGGAGGAGCAGGAATGTGGTTGGCAGGAGCCCTGGCCTGAGAGCGAGGCGGGATGGGGTGGAGTGGGGGGATGCGAACAGGGGGACCCTACTCCTCACAGCTGCCTCCTATTCCCTGTTGTGGAAGGAAGTCAAAGCTCAGACATAGGTGTGAGATCCCAGGGTGTCCACTCCCTCCCGTGTGGGAACGTGGCAGGAGCACTCAGTTTTGTGGCTGGGGTGCTCATGCACCCGATGCTGCCCGAGCTCGGCAGGGGAGGCCTGCAGAGGGTCAGGTCGTCAGCAGGTTGGGGTCAGGCTGCAGCCATGAGCCCGTATCTAGGTTTTCACTTTTGCCCACAAAGAGGCACATCCTGAGCACGGGGCGTCGTGCTGGGCGACTGGCGAGCTGCCCCTGTGTCTCCTTGGCTACCAGTGAGGAGGGCCCAGGCTCCAGCCAGGCCACAGGCCCTCCCCAGGGAGCCTGGCCTCCCCCTTCCATGGCGTAAAGCGGCACTGGCTGCAGCTTCCCAAGTACACCAGAGTTCTCAGGGGCTTAACCCGATCAGAGTGTGTTCTTGGGAACATTCGTCTTGATCGGAAGGAGCTGATGGGAACTCCTGCCCCCTACAGTCTCTCAGGGACACTCAGGGACACGGCTGATGGAGCCTCTGCCATCCCCAGCAGGCGGCAGCCACGGTCAGGACATTTGGTTCTGGGGTGGCTGTGATGGGGCTACAGAGCAGGTGGCCAGACAGCGCAGGAAGTCACTGTCTCCCGGTTCTGGGGTCTGAGGCCAAGATGCTGGTTCCTCTGAGGGCTGGAGGGACACTTTGCTCTACACCCCTCCCAGCTTCTGCATGTGTGTGCATGCACGTGGGCATGTGTTACACACATACATGTGCACGTGCACACAACTTCACATACACGTGTACCATGCACACGTTGTGTGCACATGCAAGTGAGCCTGTTGCACGTGTGCACACATATGCAGGCATGTTCACATGTATCTATGCACATGTGTGCACACATATGCACACACACCTGCCTGTATTCCCCCTCCCCAGGCACCGAGCCTTCACTTCTCAGCCCTGGTGCCACACAGACTGTTCTCCCTGCATGGGGTGGGGGTGGGGCTCTGCTGTCACTCATGTCTCACTTCAGTGTTTTGGACCTTATGCCACCGGGGTTGGCTGTGGGTGGCCAGGGGTTTGCCCCCAGGACTGGCAGCAGTGTCACTGGGCAGGTGGTGCCTTAGAATGCCTGAAATGCCTCGGAGTTTGGGACAGACATGGGAGGGAGTCCAGTGAGGTGGCACCTGCGTCCCAGACTCCCAGGTGCTTCACCGGTGGCAGGTGGACCCACACTGAGGGGAGTGGCCAGACTGATGGAAAGGGCGTGTCACATACACCCACTTCTCCCAGGGGTCGTGCTCATTCTTGCACCTGGACATGACACTAGTTTGTGTGGGCTCGTTCCAGGCTCAGGAGGAAGCAGGAGGCCTGGCGAACACCCATCCACTCAGCGGGGTGTTGGGATGAGCACCCACGAGCTGGGGTGAGGCCTCACCTCTGGGCAGCTTATCTCAGGCAGCTGTGGTCCACCCAGGTCAGGACGTGGGGTGATGGGGCTCAGTCCCTTCCCTCAAGGATTTCAGACCCCACTGATGAGGGTGGGCTGGTAATCACATGGGTGTGAGAGGCAGCCGGCTGGCCTATGGCGGAGAGGCCGACTCGAGAGTTGGACCAATGGGCTGTGTGACTCTGGGCAGCGACTGGGCATCTCTGTGCTCAGTGTCCTCCTTCGAGACAGGGACACCTACCTTCTGGGGAAGGTATGGGACTCAACGAGTTAATAGATACAATATGCTCAGAGCGGTGTCTGAGGCACGGAGCGCTGGGTAAATGTCGGCTGCTATTCCGAAGGGTCGATATTTACCCAGCCCTGCTGCATGCCAGGCGCTTGGAGAGCCTTTCCCACTCATGATGCCGTTTAATCCTCCGAGCAAATCGATGAGGCCTGTGCTGTGGAGTGGCCGGGGCCCTGCCCTCCCCCTCTGCGAGTCACAGGCCCAGAGCAGGGACGCCCGGACCCCATACCCTACTGTCTGATACACACGAGAAGAACATGGCGGCTGCTCCGTGAGTGGATACTGCCCCCACGGCACATGGAGGGGGCTGAGCCAGGGGCCCCACCACGGCCCCAGGTTGTTCTCTCAGCCAGCTGACGTCTTCCGGATGGAGAGGCCGGGGCTCAGCTCACTGAAATAACTTGCCCTCCGTCCCAAAGCCAGGAAGCAGCAGCACCGGGGGTTGAACTGGCCTGGCCTGGCCTGAACCACAGGGCTGCTCTTCCTGCTCCCTCTGTGTCCGGGGCTGTGCCCTGCCTCCCAGGGCACAGGCACCAGCTGGGGCATCCTGTCAGTGGGAGAGGAGTCAGGAGCGAAACTCTGAGATGCCAGGTCTGGTTCGAACGTGCGTGTGCAGACACATGAAGGGAACGCTCATTTCTTTAAGTCATTGCCCTTGGAAGGTCTTGGCAAGGGGCACATACGTGCTGTGCGGAGTTAGATCTAGAAATAAAGTCTGATCAGAAGGTGCAAACTCCTTCAACATGCCCTAGCAGAGTTGATCTGGGAGGCAGCTGGCTCAGTGCAGAGCTTTCTCTGGGATTCCATCAGGACAAGGACGTGGGCTCAGGTGAAATGTGCTCACAGGCAATGCACAGAGCAAGAGCCACCTGGCTATGGGGACACGTCCCTTCCCACTGCAGGCCAGGAAGGGGACCAGGACGGTGGCAGGACTTTGAGCAGCTGATGGAGAACACAGCCACCTGGCCAGAAGCTGATCTGAGAGGAGTGGAGCCTATGGGGTTCAGGTGCTCCCAGGTGTGTACTGGGAGCCCGGGGTGGACAGGTACTCCCAGGTGTGTACTGGGAGCCCAGGGTGGACAGGTGCTCCCAGGTATGAACTGGGAGCCCAGGGTGGACAGGTGCTCCCAGGTGTGAACTGGGAGCCCGGGGTGGACAGGTGCTCACCAGGTGTGTACTGAGAGCCCGGGGTGGACAGGTGCTCACCAGCTGCTCACCAAAAAGATGGATACAGTCCAGGGGGCTTCTCAGCAGCAGCTGCTCCCACCTTTGGAGACCTGGGAGGACCCACCCAGCCCCCACTCCATGGGGAAAAGAGGGGCCCTCACTGCCTGTCTGTCAGGGGACCTCAGGGCCTGGCAGCCACCCTTGGGTGCCTGACTGTCCAAGAACCCCTTGCACCTATGACAGGAGGGCCTCTGGGTGATTCCAGGTCTCTTGGGCTGCAGCTCAGGCTTCTCCGTGGGAGTTATTATAAGCTCTTGACCAGAACTAAATATAATTTACCTTCTGGTGGAGCCGAATGGAGCAGCGTGGGAGAGAGCTGGAACGTAGAAAACATGGTGATTTGGCCCCAAGAAGCTGCGTGGGGATTACGCAGCGTGTAAATGGCAGAGCTTTGTCCGGCATGTCCCCCCGGCAGCTGCTGGATTGCATCCTACTCAAAATATGTCACCTCTTGGGGAGAGGGCTTGGGACTTCTCTTTTCTCTGTTTAGCTCCCGAAGTTCCACTTCCTTCTGTCGGGCCACCTGACCCCACCACCCTGACGAAGCTGCGTCAGTGTCTCCTGAGCCCCCGCGGGGGCCAGCCCAGGTCTCATTTTCTCCCCTGCAGCCGGTGCAGAGGGGCCCCGGCACACTCACAGCCAAGTGCCTGGTGGGAACCAAGAGTCCTCTAAAGGCCACTCACAGCCACGCCTGTGGCCACATCCACACCCACACCCACTGCCACATTCCCTCCAGTGCCTCCCCTCCCCATGGAGAAAGTGTCCTCCTAGTGCATAAGATCGGCCAGCTCCTCAGCGTGTCTCAAAGCGGCGGGACCAGGACAGGTGGGTTTTGCTGGAGGAGGAGCCCGGGTCCTGGTGGTGCCAGGGTCCATAGAGAGTGCCTCCCTGGCTCCCTGGAATGGAGGCAGCAGGTAATGTGGGTGGGTGGGTGCAGGGGTGTGGCAGCCAGGGCCGGGACAGGCTGTGAGCAGTGCCAGGGCAGCGTCTGTCTCCGGAGGGCTTCAGGCGTGAAGCTGGGGCAACAGGACTGAGGCCCGGCTGCCCCGTGGGCCCAGGGGAGGCCACCCTGCCACCCCACCCCCTGACAATTCTCCCCACACGAGCCTCTACCGCCAGGACGTGACACATAGATGCGGGCAAAGTCCTGTGAGAGGGGGCTCGGTACATTCCAAGTATTTGCCCCTTTCTGGGGTCCTCTTGCTGGCGGCTCCGCACCAGAAGGAAGGGAGAGGGAGAGAGGAACGGCCGTGTTTGTGAGGATGCGCCGAGGAGCCTGAAAGGGAGGCAGGGCCGGAGAGCTGTCCTGATCTGCGTGGAGCACGCAGTCCGAGCTCTCTGCTGGGACCCCTGGCTCCTGTCCCCTCGCCCCGGGCAGATGGGTTTCACTCTCCCCACCCACTCTCGTCACGACTATACACATGCCTCTGTCTCATGTCCGTCCCCAGGGCTCACTGAGCTCGGTCGGAATGGGACACTAATGAGCAGTCATTCACTGAAATCATGTTTGTCAAACTCCCGCTTGGTTCTGGGCTCCACCTGAGCAGCTGGGGAGACAGTGACGAATAGGACCCAGCCCTCCCCTCCCATCAGAACATGGGGTCTGGGACGGGAGACACATGTATGTGGAGGTGGCACAGACAGATGGCACAGGTGGCAGAGGACGCCGGGGTCTGCGGTGGCCCTGGGCACACCTGGCCTGGACCGGAGGGGCCTTCACTTGAAGTGGCGCAAGGCCGGGGGTCCTGCCTGTTCACTGGCTGCTCCGTGCTCAGCACCTGGGACAGCGCCTGAGGACAGCAGGAGGAGCCCCAGAACTTCCAGTGAAGGAATCACTAGAGAGGGGACAGAGCTGATGAGAACACGGGAGCAGGTGTCTTTGTTCATGGCGTCCGAGGCAGCAGGGGCACTTGGAGAGTTGTGGCGAAGTGCCAGGCACACTGGGACAGCTTTACTGAGAGTGACTGTACTGGGTGGGAGAGTGCACCCCCCAAAGATCCACGTCCCCTAAAGCCTCAGAAGGGACTTTATTTGGAAATTGGGCCTGTGAAGATGTCATTAGTTAAGATGAGGCTGTTCTGGGTTAGGGGGTCCCAGAGCAGTGACTGCTGATTTTAGAAGGGGGGACAGAAAGTACAGAGGGAGGCCTGTGGAGACCTCAGGCAGGTGTCACCACAATGCACCTGCACCCGAGGACTGCCAGCCACCACCAGCAGCCGGAGGGGCCAGGGAGGGTTCTGCCCCGACTCTCAGAGGGAGCAGGCTCTGCCACACCTTGGCCTCGGGCTTCTGAGCCCCAGCAGGGGCACGCTGTTCCCACGCCCAAGGAGCTAAGAGGTGTCATTCATCACTTGATGTTTGCAAGGAGGCGTGGATGTTTTTCTGCCGTGGGCTTTCCTGTCCTTTATCCTGTCGGACGTTTGCTGCGTTGTGAGAGAGCAGCCCCGTGAGGGTGCATTACTTCATCTGGAAATGAGCCTGCTGAGGCTCAGAGAGGTTGAGCGGTCGGCTCCGGGTCACACAGCTTGTACCGGGGATGGGAGGCTGGCTTCACGGAGAGCTCTTTGGATCTTCCCACCCCCACCCCATCTGACCACTGACAAACCCTCCCACTGTTGGAGAACAAAGGGCAGAGCCTGCCAGGGGGCTGAGCTTGGGTCTCACTTTAAATCAGGGGTGTCCAACCTTCTGGCATCTCTGGACCATGCTGGAGGAAGAAGAGTTGTCTTGGGCCACACATTAAATACACTGCGACACGTAATCACAGAAAAATCTCATCATGTTTTAAGTAAATTTACGTCTTCGTGTTGGGCTGCGCTCACAGCCATCCTGGGCTGCAGGTGGCCTGCAGGCGGCCTGCAGGCGGCAGGTGGGACACCCCTGCTTTAAATGGGAAAACTGGCAGAGATCAGATAGCGTGATCCTACACCGCAGGCCGGGTCGTGGTGGATGCTGGTGTGTTTACCTCAGGTCGGGCGGGAGGAACGGGGGCACCACGGCTTCCTCCCCTCCCCCCCAAGTGAGCTCCGCTGGGTCCCAGAAAGCCTGTAATTATCATTAAAACAGTATTGTGTGCTTGGTAATGAGGCAAGGCCCTTGTTCTAACGGGAGTGCTGTGAAGAAAAATGCACTGTTGTGCCCCTGCACAGGGGGGAGAACAACACGCACCCCCCTCACCTCCGGCTGCTTGTTCGCCCAGAGGTGAACTGAATGCACAGGGCCAGGGAAGAGTCAAACCTTTCCTTCCTCGGGGTCAGGGTCTGTCCTCACAGGCAACCAGCCATGACAACTGTCACCAAGGTACTTGCGGGGACGAGGGCAGATCTACGCATGAGCCCGGGGTCCTGGAGCCAAGAAAGTGTTGGGTTGGGGTGGGAGAGGCCAGTGTGGCTGCAGAGATGGCGCTCTGCTGGCAGAGGCAGAGGGAAGTCAGGCTGAGGGCTGTCACAGGGCCCCAGGGGTCCCAGGCGACTCTGCCCTGGCTCTCTTGCTCCCACCTGCCCCTCCGGCCACGTCCATCCACACACACTTTGGTCGAGGCTTACTGACCCTCGGACCCTCCTTCGAACATGCTAGGCTTGCTCCGGCCTCTGTCCATCCGCTGGGACACCCCCTGTCCCTTCCCCATGTCGACCCCTTCTTGTCACTCACACAGCCAACCATGCAGGTGGAGAGTCTGCCATCAGTGAAGCTCGGTCCACACCCTGTGGATCCAACAGGACAGGAGCGATGGCCTCAGGGGCGTGTCTCCTTCCCCTTCTGTCACCCCCAGAGTTTCTGGCATTAGAAGAGCTGGGGATGCGGAATAAACGGCAGAACAACGGCATTTTCCACAGCCGCGCTCAGACACATGCTAACTCAAGGCACACAGGGGGCCTTGTCCTGACCAAGCGGCCATCTGTGCAGGACGGGACCCCAGAGACCCCAGACCAAGGAGTCAGGCCTTGAGTGATCTGGCCCCAGGTGCAGTTTCCAAGGACCCGGCCGCCATGTGTGCAGCTGGGGCGTGTCATCCCTGCAGAAACCTGCTTTCCTTCTGCGGGATCTCCGTCCAGCTGCACTTAGTGGTTTGGGGTGAGTCATGCTCAGCCCAGTCCCTTCAGGGTGCGGCGTTGATGGCACGTCAGCGTGTCTCCGTGGCTTTGCTTCCCGTGGACATTTCAACAGGACCCTCCCACAGAAGCTGGATCACGTGAGGCCGGCTGAACGCTCGCTCGGCTGGTGCCTGCCTGGCTCTGGGCGGGGCCTGGCGTGGGGGCTCCTCCAGAGGCCCAGGGCCAGCTCTGAGGGACTGCCTGTCTCCAGCCCTAACCGGTACCTGGTTTCTGCCTGCTCTCTCTCTCTCTCTCCCCCCCTCTTTCTCTGTCTCTGTCTCTGTTTCTCTCTCTATTTATCTCTGTCTCTCTGTGTCTGTCTGTCTCTCTCCCCTGCTTCCTACTGGGAAGCAGGGCCCTGCCTGAGCCTCCACTTTGTCCTGAGACTGGGGCCTCCAGAGCTTCCCTGTCCTGCAGTGTCCCCTGCAGCCTGTGGGACCCTCTGTTTGTCCAAGGTCACCCCCTGGCCAGTGTCCTCTTCACAACAGACCAATGGTGTTCTCCCTAAACTCAAACGTCGAAGCCCTGAGCCCAGTCTGACCATGTTAGGAGGGGCCTACGAGGTTAAATGAGGGCCTGAGGGTGGGGCCTGGGTCAGATAGGACAGCATCCTTCTGGGAGGAGACAGCAGAGTGCCCCTTCCCTTTGCCCTATGAGGACCCACCATGGAGGCGGCTGTCCCCTTGACCTGGGACTTCCAGCCTCCAGGACAGAGACAGCCCCGTGACAGCCCCAGGACAGTGGTCAGGCCCTGGCCATGGCGCTTTGTCACAGCTGCCCCGGGACTCTGGCACAGGCCCTGCTCTGCCATCTGCCGGGGGCCTCAGAGCTCCAGGAGCCCGAAAGGGCGCTGCAGGTCCCGGGCCTTTCCCCGCTGACCTTGCAGGGGACTTTGGCTCTGAGGGGAACCCTGCAGTTCAGTTGAATGACCTGACCCGATTGGGCTGAAGCCGCCGTCAGCACAGAAGTGGCGCTCGACACCCCTATGTCCTTCCCCACGCTGGGTGCTCCTGGGGTCGTCGTGCTGCTGGTCAGGGGCTGCAGGCCCGTCTGGGACACTTGTTATGTGGCCCTCTTTTCCTGAGCCCAGGAGACATCACCTTGAACATCTCCCAGACCCAAAGCCCGTTTTGCCTTCCGTCTGGCACGTGGTATTTGGTAAAGAGACAGGTCTGCTGACCCATCACGGAGCAGCTTCCCCAGCCCCGGGACACCGCTCACCAACGAGGCCCGCCGACAGACAGCCTGGGGAGAGGCAGATGCTTCGGCGCCTGAAGCGTAGCCAAGGCCTCCCGGCTCTTCTCCTGTTGATGCTGACTCACACGAGGCCGGGAGAGCTGCTCAGGCGGTGGGGACTGCCGCTCGGGTTCCGGAACAATCCTCCATCCTGATGAAGGGCTGCAGGGAGGTATGGGCGGCGGTGCCTTGAGGCCCACAAGCCCGGCCGGGACATTGGAGATGCGAACGCCCAAAGCAGGTTCACCCCGGGGAGAAGCGGGTCAGCAGTTCTCACCAACACGGCACCCCCAGAGCTCCGAGGCGGCCTGGGACAACTTGGGGGCCTGTCACCCAGGCCAGGGAACGTCTGGTCTGCAGCAGCATGTGGGAGGCTCTGCCCAGGGAGTAGTGCCGTCAGGTGTGCGGCTCCCACGTGACGCTTCCCAGGTTTTGCCACGTCGGCAAACAGCCAAAGAGAGCGAAGCCAGAGGCCCGCTGGGCGCGGACGAGAGTGCAGGCGGAGGCGGTGAGATTCTGAGCAGGTGAGGGTGGAGGCGAGGGAACACGGTGGGTCCTGGGGCTGGGTGGGCATGGGTGGGGGCGGGGGAGCAGCGGGGCCGTGAGGGCAGCCCCTGGTGCTGGCTGAGGTCCTTGGTGGGGCGAGGAGAGAGAGCTGGGCCAGGGAACCCCATGCAGCCCAGACCAGGCTCTCTGGCGTCAAAGCCCTCCTTCATCCAGGGTCAGCCAAGGATGGCTGTCTCCCTCAGGTGGCTTCCCAAAGGGGCCAGGGAGGGGACCAGGGTGCCAAAGAATTTCCCAGTCCTCCTGAGGGTTCTTCAGGGCTGTTTCCAGGAGCAAAGCGATATTATTGGGTGGAAGCAGGTGTGCCTCATGGAACACAGGCAAGCCCCGGGAGGGAAAGGGAGTGAGTAAAATAGGTGCGTGGCAGGCTTCAGAGAAGGCTTCCTGGAGGAGGTGACTCTCCAGCTCAGTTCGCCAGTGCATGAGAGCTGGAGGGCAGGAGCTGCATTTCAGGCAGGTGGAACATTGTGAGCACACAGTGTGGCCCGTTGGAGGTGGGAGGCGGCTCTGTCACCTCAGGTGCTGGTGCCTCATGCACACGCATCTAAGCAGCTCTGAGTATGACTCCAGGCCTTGGACCATGGCCCTGGCCTGTTTGTGAGGCTGGAGAGCTCTTGACTCTGCCACAGAGGAAGCCACAGATGGGCTCCCTTCCCTCCTAATCACAAACTTGGCTTTTAGGACCAGCTGCACTAATCACCGCATCACTGTGCCTTGGCTCCTGCAAGTGCCCGGCAGGGCCGGCTGGGGGTGGGGTAGTGGGGGTTGCTGATCCAGCACAGTAAACCGACCACCAACACCAGGGCTGCAGACCAAACCGGAAGACAGGACTTGCTGCATCTTAAGGACATCCCTGCACCCTCCCTCCCCTGGCAGAACCAGGGCGTGTCTGCTGTCCTCTCCAGGCTGCTGAGTGGCCCCCAGCCAGGACACGTCTCTCAATGCACCTTCAGGTCAGGAGAGGAGGCGTTAGGTGACCTTCCTCACAGCCGACTCCTGGACGCTTGCAGGAGCAGTGGTCACACGGCTGAATCGACCCGGAGGTGGAGTTTTCCTCTTGACGGCATCTCCAGGACAGCGCGCAGTTGGGTGGCCGCCCCTCATCTGGCGTCTGGGTGAGTGTGAAGCCCTCGAGGAGGGTGTGGCACAGGACTAGGCTCGGCACACACTCGCGGTGGCTGCTATTTTTGTTTCTGTTGTTGCTGTGAGTTCATCACCTGACTCCAGTGGCACAGGATGGCTCACTGGTCAGCAGTTTCCTAATGTCCTGGAGCCGATCACCTCAGTCTTAATGCCCCTTTTCTTAAGGTGCCGGGGCCAATGGTTGAGGGCAGCAGGGGGTGGGGGTGCCCGTGGGGGCAGGGCCACACAGGAGAGGTGATGTGTAGGAAAGGCTGGTCTCACGGCGGAGGTCCAGGTGGGTTCATCCAGGGAGAGAGTGACACAGGGGGTCATCGTCCCTCTGTTCCTGTCTGACTGGGTGAGAACAATGACTTGGCTGAGACCCCTCTGTATCGGAGAGGGGCCCTACCCAGGGTGGATGTGAGATGAAAATGTCACCATGTCCTGTGTGGCACATGTACTGAGATTCAGTCCTGTTTCACTGCTCCAAGCTACCTCTCCGTCCACACACCTCCCTGGCCATCCACCCGTCATCTACCCACCATCCATCCTTCCTTCCACCCATCCATCCATCCATCCTTCCATCCATCCATCCATCCATTCGCCCACCACCCATCCATCACTCATCCACCATCCACTACCCACCCATGCACCCAGGCATCCCGTCAGCAATGACTACTGAGCCCTTTCTGTGTGCTGGGCAGAAAGAGAAACCATAAGCCCCTCCCCTGCTCAGGAAGGGCCCACTTGCACTGAGAAGATCACAGCCACATGCAAAATGCCACACGGGAAGTAAGCACAATGCATTGATGTAGCCCCGAGGGCACTGTGACTCAGGTGGGGAAGTCCGCAAAAGCTTTTGGAGATTAAACCTTGACAGGAGCATCATTGTGAGCCGGGTGGACACCCAGGCAGTGGGAACAGATGTACTCGGTGACTCAGCCCAGGGTTACGGGGCTGCAGATCTCGGCCACACAGCTGGACTGTAGGGCTCATGTGATGATGGCCTGGAACCCCGGCAGATGCCAGACCACACAGGGCCACGTCACTGTGCCTGGCCCTGGCCCTGAGGGTGGGGGTGGGGGCGGGGGCAATGGGGGGCTCTAGGAAGGGGACAGCATGACCAGTCTTGCCTCATAAAAGGGCCCTCCGGTGAGACCTCTCCCATCGTCAGGGCCATGGCCACCGTGGACAGGATCGCTTTCCCCATGGTCCCCGTGGACGCAGCTACCTTCCCTGTGGCCACTCCCATCACGGCCACGTCTGTGACCTGCGTGCCGGCTGCTGACCTGCGCGTTGGTGTGTCTCTTTCTGAATCTCCCCCAAGCCCGTGCGGTGGCACTTTCATCCCCCTTACTTTGTAGCCGAGGAAACAGAAGCTTAAGTAGCTTAAGAGACTCGCCCAGGGTCACCCAAGCAGTAAGAGGAGGGGCCATTCAGCCAGGTGGTGGGGATCTGTCCCGCACTCTGTGGTCTGGTTTGGGGTGGGGTGTGGTGAGGTGGGCAGAGGGCTTGGGGAGGACCGGGGACCCATCTGAGGCCATAGCTCCGAAGCGGGCCTTCACCCTGAGGCATCCTCAGAGATGAGGTGTGTCTGCGGCCACGAGCTGTGTCTCATGTCCATGGGAAAATGGGCTGAGTCCCGGCGGGACCTGATGGGAGGGCAGCCCTCGGGCAGGCTCATGGCTTGCCCTTCAGTGACAACCCGAGAGCGTGTCTGGCTGTTTGCTGTCCATGTGCGTCTTGCCCACGGCGGCAGCTGCCGGGACAACGGGACCCTGACAGGGAGCTTCAGCCCTGACCACCCCCCCAAGTTTCTAGCGAGATGGTCCCTCAGAGCCCCTGCACCCAGGCGTGTTGGTGCCAGGCAGACAGCAGTGGGGACTAAGGCTGGGGCAGAGCAGCGGGGGCTCTCAGGCTGCTGGGGACAGGGCGAAAGGCACTGTGGCTCCGGAAGACCACTCAGCGGGCTTTATAAGGCCTCCTGTCACCTCCCTCCTATGACTCCGTACCCTTGCCCACACACACCTGTACTAGGTGAGCACGACCCCTGCACACGCTGAGTCCCACACCTGGACTCAGGAAGGGGGTGCCCCAGGCCTGGCAAGTCCCAGGGACAGCTGTGAGGGCAATGGTGGCTGGGGCAGTTCCGGTCCCTGAGCAGCTGCTCCGTGGCTTGGCTTTGAGAGCTTCCTGTGTATTATCTCGTGGGTCCCTGAGGAAGAGGACGGGGATTCAGAAGGTCAAGTGACAACTCAGGTCACACAGCATTAAGGTTGAGGCAGAGACCCAGGCCCTGTCAGACGCCCCAGGCCAGACTTCAGTGGTCACTTCGAGACCTCTGTTCCGAGACGTGGGCGTGAGGACCCCTGAGGACTGACAGCTCGGGGGTCTGTGTGAGTGCTCTCTGTGAGGGGACACCCTTCTTTCCTCCCAGGACGGGTGTCTTCCCTGGAGGGGACCTGCTCTTCTGAAAGCAGGGGCTGGCCTGAAGAGCAGTGAGTGAACTGCAGGCCTGGCCAAGTGGAGCTTCAAGTCCGCAGCTGCTTGCAAACCCGATGGCAGCCCCTGGCTTCCCGGGCCAATCGGGACTGGTTTCCAGGAAGCACGTCTGGACACAGAGCGTTTTCGTTGGTCTGTGGGAAGGACAGGTGCTTGCCCGCCGTGCGCACAGAGGGGTGTGGAGGCTGCAGGAGGGCAGGCACAATCGGCCGGATGAGGGGCTGAGCTGGTGACCGAGCCATGCACCGAGAGGCCAGCGGCTCCTGGAAACACCCAGACTCTCTGGTTTACTCGCCAGCTAAGTGTGCTTGCGTTTGGAGACAAAAAACATTCTTCCAATAAAAGAGGAAATTAGCAAGTGTGGAGAGAAAAATGCGTTTTTCTTTCCCTGGAGCCTCCTCAGAGAGACTGGAGAGGCAGAAGGAGGGAGGGACCTTGAGCCAAGAGCTATGTCCAGTGGGAGTGGGCGGGGCCTCAGGGAGAGGGCAAGGAGGGCACCAGGGAGGAGACAGGGCAGCAGGTCCCTTCTGTGACCCCGAGAGGTCACAATGCCAGGCCACAGGCAGGAGGCTCCTCGGTGACTCTGCATTGTTACAGGATGTGAGTGATTCTCCCATAAGCTGTTGTGAAATTCTCTACTAACGTGTATTTCCCCGGGCTCTGATTTTAGCAGTGAGCTCCCTGTGTTTCTGCGGGACTGGCTCCCCCACCCTCTAGCCCCTGGTGGTGCTGGGAGCAAACGACCTGTCACTTGCTGCTCACCGCTCAGCTGTGACCCCCCCACCCCCCGAACCTGCCCTGCCGAGGGGAACAGAGGTGCAGACCGTAGGAGCAGAAGTGTGTTTGCTGTTGCTCAAACCACGGAACGTGCGGGGACCACGCTCCTGCAGGCAGAGGGAACACTCGCCGGGGCTCCTCCACGGGACGCATTGTCTTGGAGCTGCAGAGACGGTGTTTGGAGGAAGTTTCTCTTTATCGTGAGAGAGAGAGAGAGAGAGAGAGACCTTCACCACATGGCATTCAGTGACAAGAGCAAACTCATGGGATCCGTGCTGAGTGTCAACCCAGACGCCATGGGGCAGCACTGGGCGGATCCATGAGGGATTCTGTCCCCACCCCGATGGACACGGCACTTCTGAGTGTCTGCATGCAGCCGCGTTTTCCTGCGCCTCACCCGGGATGGATGGAAGTGTCACATGATTTGACACTACCGAAGTTGTTCGGGGTGTCTTGGAGGCTCCTCACACCCCCGTCTTCATCAATGTAAGCATTTCTTCACAGGGGCTCCCGCTCCTGGATCCAGAGTTAACATGATAAATATTTGTCTCTCCGTCATTCGGTCACATGCGGTGACTGTTCTGTAGTGAGGGATACGGCCCCACTCACAGGAAGCTCTGGCTTCCACCCTGATGTCCAAGAGAGGAGTGTTCATTGCTCGTGGCCACCCCGACCCCACATTAGGCGGTCTGTGTCGAGCTCACTGGGCCGG
Organism: Macrotus californicus; assembly: GCA_007922815.1. Lineage (NCBI taxonomy): Eukaryota > Metazoa > Chordata > Mammalia > Chiroptera > Phyllostomidae > Macrotus > Macrotus californicus. The sequence continues at coordinate 147,373 of VMDR010001009.1, forward strand.
GAGGACTTGCCCTGTGGTCAGAGGGTTGTGGCTTTGGACACCAGGAGCCACCTGGCCTGCCAGGAGTGGAGGGGAGCCGGTGCTGGAGTTCACCCAACAGCTAGAGACTGTCACTCATGCCTACGGACAAAACCCAGTCCCTCTCGGACACTGAGCTTCCTGGGCTGGCAAGGTGGACACATCCCGGGGACGAGGCAGCCATGAGCATGGAGCCGTCCAGACAGACACGGCCCTGGCCCACACATCCCTTCCTTCAGCTGGTTCCCTGGGAACCCTCCCTGTTGTCACAGACCTGTGATTGCAAGGATGGCACTTTCCTGAGTTCTGTGAGTTCTAGCAAATTGTCGAACCTGAGCATGTTTGTGGGGCCCCCACCCCCAGTTTCAGCCAGAGGTTCTTCAGTGAGGTGGCCCTGGGGAGCCCGGACTGGCAGCAGCTGGCTGAGCAAGGGCAGTCTTTGGGGGACTGTCCCCTCAGGCTGCGCAGTTTGGTCTGAGTCCTTTGAAATCATCTTCTCTTTGGTTTAATTTTTAATTCACCCACACATTTCACTTGTTACCAACAATTTCAAACACTGAGACGTTTTACTGATAAAACATTGAAAAGAGGCATCTAATTCCCACGTCAGATGGAGGCCCGTTCTCTGTGCATAAATCCAACCTGTGTGATGAGCTCACTTCAGGGCCCGCCTGCGTCGGGGACAGCGGCTGCTGGTGACTCAGCCCCTGTGACTTCAGAGTTTCCCAAATATTGACACGTTTCTGTCACCCAGTCTAGACTCGCTCAACAGTCTGTTGACATACACTACACTGTATGTTATTTCCAATCACGTCACTGCGTGCCTAGCGCCTGCGCCCCCCACAGCCGGCGGGAGTTCTCCGACGGAGAACTCGGGAGCAGGAGGGCCCTGGTCTTTGCCCCTGCCCGTTCCTTCCCCAGAGGGGTGGGCTGATACACACCCCATTGAATGTGGAGGTTTCCTGGGGGGTTCGAGAGGGGCACCTTCAGTTTAGGGGACCCTGTGGGTGCTGACCTAAGTCACGTGCTCCCGTCTGCTTTGCCAGAGACCAGGGGCTGCTTTTCCTGTCTTTGTCTGATGCCATACATTCTGAACTGAGGACGTGCTGTGGATTTACTGGTGTTCCCTGAAAAAGACATGTCGGGAGCCTAACCCCACCCATCCCCACACCTCGGCATGAGACTTCACCTGCAAGTGGGGCTTTTCTAGATACACCCTACCAGACACAGTCAAGTCAGGACGGGGTTGTGGTGTGGACTCTAATCCACTCTGACTGGTGTCCTCACAGATGGGAAATTTGGAATGGGGAGCCCGCCCCGTGAAGATGAAGCAGCAATGGGGTGATACACCCCGACGCTGAGGAATGGAAGCAAAGATTCTGGCAGACCACCAGGGGCTCAGGGCAGGGGGGTGGGCACAGAGTGGGGTCTCCCTCAGCACACTTACAAGGAACCGACTCTGTTGGCAATTTGATCTCGGACTTCAGCCTTTTTGTCAATTTGATGGGACCCCTTATAAGATTTTTCTTATAAGGACAAACCAACCTAAGCAAAATTTGGGCTTGGAGTTATGAGGCTGGTCTGCCGGCACACTGGACAGGTGGCCCGCAGCCCAGGTTCACGGACCAGAGAAACACGGGGGGCTGCACTGGGACGGGCTCTGACATCTTCATTTCCTCCCACAAGGAGCCACCGTCATGGGGGTGGGGCCATCAAGGGCCATCATGGGCCAGCAGCCAGCCCGGGGACCAGGAGCAGCTTGGGATTTGGGGGAGTCCTTAATATTGGTTTTTTGTTGTTTACCTGCTACTTGCTCCCCCCAAGGCAAGACTACCTCACTGTGCTTTGGGGTCTCCGGCTTTCTTGGCCAGTTACACATGAAATAGGTACGCATTAAACTTTGGTTGGGACGAATGCATGAAGACGTGGAGAGCAGTCAGATGAGATTCCCGAAGCAAGGGGCAGCTCCGATGCAGCCTGCCAATCCTTGAGACGCCTGTGTCCCCCAGTTTCTCCGTGGGAGCCAGAACGTTTCTGCCAAAGACATTCAGAAATGGTTATGGCAAAAGTCCCCCATGAGCAGAGTGCTTTCCTTCGGGGGAGTCCGATGGGCCCCCTGCACACCCCCATTCCCCTCCATGGTCCCAGGTTTCATTCTGAGACCCCAAGCCCGGCAGGGTGCCGGGAGCTGCGTGCATCACCCCCGGGTCAGCAGCTCCGGGCTGAGTCTCCGGCCGCTCTCTGTGCGGTGACTGGCTCCCAAACACCCTATTCTGGTGGCTGAGCTCACAGGACGGAGCTGTGGTGACAGGGACCCCGCCTTTGCTCTCCAGCTGAGTCATGAGTGCAGGTCTGATACGGGTATTTTGGGTACGGGTCAGGGTTTTGTTGTTTCTAAATGTGCTTTTCTTTCCACTTAAAACCGCAGTGGGGTGAGGGAGGGAGTATCAAAACCTTCTGGGAAGGGGGTCAGGACCCCCCCACCTGGGGGCAGCTGACAAAGCCTTTCCCGTCTCGCTGCCCCCTGTCCAACGCAAACCTTCCGCAGACCCGATTCTGCGTGCTGAACTTTCCTGATGTGGCAGGTCCCGGTTCTGGAACTGACAGCGACCAAAAGTCGTGAGATCCATCCGCACATTTGTGAAGTATGTAAGACGGTCCCTGTCACCAGGACTTCCGTGCCCACGATGAGGAGTAGGCAGCTCTCAGTTAATAACTTCTGAGACCTTGGGACCCCCAGATCACCAGCACACGGGCCTCAGGGAACAGCCAATGAGTCCATGTGGTCAGTTATCCGTCCTTTCCCATTTCAATGGCCCCTGTGATACCGGACCTGCTCAGAGGAGGCCTCTAAATTCCTGGGCAAGGCCAGGTGACATGCGGCTTCCAGAGAGGGCAGCAGGTAAGGGAGGACGCTGGAGCCCGGAGGTGTCCGTGGGGGAGTCCGCCGCCGCCCCGGCCGAGGTGGGCGCAGGCGCGCTCTCCGGGTGACTGCGCAGCTTAGACTGTTCTCCGCAGGCGCCTGGAAAGTCTGAGGCGCCTTTTTTTAGTCTCGTTTTTTCAGCACCAGGTTGTTATTGGCAACCATTGAAAAGGCGACTAAATAAATCGATGACGCAGGCTTTGTCCTGGCGGGACTGGAATTAGCAATGGGCGTGTCTCCACGTCCGCAGGTAGGGGACCGCACTCGCGCGTGTGTGCGTGTGTGCGTGTGCGTGAGCGTGGGGACCTTGCCCGCCCTACGCCCCCGCCCCGTGATGGATTGACAGGGAAGGGCGGTGTCCTCGGTCGGATTACCGTCAGGGCTCCAGCTGGCCAATGGTGCTCCCAGCACACCTCTTCTCCCCTCCCCCCTCCGTACTTAGGGCGTAAAATGTCAGCTCCTTTCCTGTGTCACCGGACTGTAAATTTAGCACAGGAGCAGCGCGTGCCTCGGGTGGCATCTCCTACAGAGGACCATCCAAGAGCTCAGTGGGCAGTCACTTCCTGGCTCCCTGAGTTCTGCCCCCGTGGAGGGGAGATAGGCGACCGCCCACCCTGCAGAAGGAACAGCGCTCCAGTTGGGGCATTGTTCTCCAGGAGGGGCTGTGGGACCCAAAGACGCTCATCACCCCTGCCCCCAGGGGAGCCCCGCTGTCCCTTCGTTGGGAATCTGACATCTTTGCCAGGAGACAAGACTTTTCCAAGGCTTTGGGCTCATTCTTTGGGGTGAATGCACCACAGAGAGCCAGAAATTGGACTGGCCACTAGAGACCAAAAGCTCGGTGTCCCCAGGTGGTGGGGGGAGACCCCTTCCTTCCCGCTTCCGTACCATGCAGTGGCTGGTCAGGTCCACACACATCCCCCCGGAGAGCTGCCCCCCGGGACACATCGAGAGATTCTCCTGCTAAGTCCAGGGGACTTCCCACAGCCATATTGCTCAACACGGTGGCCACCAGCCACACGTGGCTGCAAACACTCAGAACGTGGCCAGCACAGGCGAGAATGTCACCTTCTAGTTCCATCTGATTTTAATTCATTTAAATGACTGCGACAGCCACAGGGGCTGATGGCCAGCCCAGCGGAGAGCCTGGCTCCAGGAACCAGGGCCTGCATTAAACTCAGAGATCTCTGGCAAATAGGAGCTGCCGGCGGGCCCCTGGGGTCGCATTTTTTGGTCCCTCTGACTTTTTCTTCTCTCTGCTTCGGGTCTGGGAGCAGGTGGCCCAGCGAAGGCACAGAACGTGAGCATCTGGGATGGACGGTGTGTTCCTGCTGGGGCGGTGTGCTAGGGCGGGGCCTTCACCTTCAGGCGGTTGTGAGTGAAGCCACCAGGTGTCAAGGCTTCTACATTCACGCCCACTGGAAGGTGGGCACTGGCTGAATGAGGTCGCACCTTCCAGGAAGTGGCCTGGTTGTCCTGGCAACAGGAGCTTCCTGTGGGAGGAGCCTGACCTGAGGGTCGCACAGACAGGGCAAAGCCTTTCTGGAGGATGTTGATGTTTTATTCCCCAGTTCTCTTGGGAAACTCCTCTCCTCGAGGCCTCCCGGGGGCCGGGAGGGGCTCCTCCTGTGGATGTCTGAGGAAGCCCCTGCTGAGCACATGCCCTGCCCCACCTTTAGGTGTTCTGAGCACCCCGATGGGTCTGCGCAGAGCTGGGCCGTGTTTTCCGTTATACTCCTGGTGTCTGCGTCCACCGGAAGCACCCCGTTTTCTCACAGTTGGGGAGGCCTGAGCTATCGCTTTTGTAAATGTGTCTGATCTGGGGGGACCTGTGGTGGCTGGCGTGTCCTGTGTGCTGGGTGCTGCCACCCCTGACTGAAGGACACACAGCTGCTGCCTCGGTCCCCTCGTCCTTCCCTGCTTTCTGCTCGTGACTTACGGCACCCGCTAGCGTCCCCCGCTGCCTTTCCCTCCGGTGACAGCCCCGCCGTGTGCTGTGGCAGATTTCCTCGGTGTGTGATAAATAGCCCTCATTCGCTTTCCAACGGTCCCACAGCCAATAAAAAGCAATAAAAAGCAAAATGACACGCAAATTGTATCCCCATAGAGCCGTAAAGGCCTAAGATATTGGTGCTGCTGATGATCAGATGAGATTCTTCGCCTGTAAACAAATAACCCTCATTAACAAAGAAGTATGTCCTAGTGCGTAGAGGCAGGCCTCTGTCCGGAGCAGGGGGTGGGGGTGAAGGGCAGGGGCCTCTGAACATACTTCCTGAGTCCCTGCTATGATGGCAAGTGACATGGCGTCACGCCTGTGAGTTTTGTGTGGTAGCATTGTTCTGGTTTTAGGTGATGGGTGTGTGTGTGTGTGGGCAGGGTACTTCTGCAGCTTTTCAGAGCCTGGAGCAGCCCTCGACTCTGGTGTGTGAAGCTCCATGATTGCTGGGTGGGGCTGGCTCCTCGTCTTCCCCATGCACAGCGGCGCGAACTGAGGACCAGACCCCAGGCCCCAGGAGTCTGAACCCATTGCTCTGGGGGACCCAGCACCTGGGCCTTTGGAAGCAGGTGCCTCCAACGTCAGCCTGGCCTCAAGCCTCGGGGCCTCTAGAGTCCACGCCCCCCACAGAAGTGACAGTGGCCAGGCTTCAAATTCTCTGTCCTCTGAGAGGCTTGCTTGCCTGCTGGCTCTTCTCCTCCTGGACCCGTCTCCTCCCTTGTTGTCTCCTGAGCATAGGGACACCAAGGGCCTTTTGTGCTTAACCAGAGAGGAGAGGGGTAGGAGAAAGCAGCGAATTCTGCCCGTCCCAGTCTGATGTCTATCTACTATGTACCAGGCACCCCGTCCCGCCCCCACGTGTCCTGCATGCTGTTGTCATCCCCTTGACACAGAAGGGATCAGGTGGCAGTGAGAACCCAGGTCTCTCCCAACCCTAGACCATGCCTGGCTTGGAGCAGTGTCCATGATCAAGCTTGAGTGGGCGCTGCAGGCAGGACAGGGGCAGTCTGTGGGGCCACAGGGGTCCAGGGGGGCCAGTGAGGGCTGGCCTGGACAGGTCCACAAGGCTGTCCGCGCACGGACGTAGGCTGCGTGGCCGGACCGAAGGAGCAGGTGTGGCCCTGAGAGCACAGGGGCCACCTGGAAATTGCCATGGTTCATTGTGAATGTGGACAGTACTTTATGCTGGGCTGTCTTCCAAGGCTTTTCTAGAATGGCATTATATGTTGATGCTGAAGGAGCCCCCTGTGGTCCTTTGATGGGACACAGGCGGGGGAGGCTTTCAGGCTAGGACAGGTGTCCCAAAGCACAGACGCTGCAACTGCCTTGGGGGCGCCCTGCCCCCCGGAATCTCGTTCTGCACGGGCTGCAGGCAGTGCCCATCATCCCCAAGCGTGGCGGCCGAACCGTCATGTCTGTGCCATCCAGGTGACCTTGTGCGCGGCCCATCGCTCATGCTGGCCCTGGCATTTACGGCTGCATGTCATCCATCTGGGCTGCAGTCCAGCCAAGTCCAGCTTCCCTGGGAGCTGCTGGATGACGGCTTACTTCCGCCCAGCTGGGCTCGCAGGGGACAGGGGCTGCAGGGGGGAACCCAGCGAGCATCATGAGGAGGGAAGGCAAACCCTAAAGCAGACCCAGAAGAGAAACCCCGGTGCTACTCCCGAGGAGTCACAGCCACTGTGTGTCACCTCCTGGGTCTTTGCCTACCTCTGTCCAAGTGTGTGTTCGTCTGTGCTGTTGTAATGGGGAGCAGCCAGGGCCCCGCAAATGAAGGATTTGAAACAGGATCCAGAACTTGGGGTGTCAGGAAATACAGGGTAGCCTCCCAACAAGGCGGGCCACCGTGGAGGATGGGAGACAAGGAACAGGGCCATTGAGAGTTATTTCACATATCAATAGCTGGCCAGCTTCATACCTGAGATACAAAAATGGTTTTTTTGCATTATCAATAGCAGGCTAGCTAGGGAGATGGGCGTGACTTTGACCTGTGGTGTAGCTGGGAGGCAGCTCCCCCTGGTCACAGCGCCTGCGTGAGAGCTTGGAGGTGGTCGGCTCCACGCCACGGGGCCACGCCTGCTGGGACTGACTAGGCAGCCTAGAAAGACAGAAACTGCGGCAGCGCTGGCAGGTGGGGCTGAGGGTGGGAGGGGTCGGAATTGGGGAAGCAGAGGAAGATCCATGCCAGGATTTAAACCCAGGTGTGGCGGCCATGCTGGGGTCTAACCACGCAGTTTTGGGAGCGGAGAGGGGGCTCCCTTGACCACGTGGCTCAGGAAGCAGGAAAGCAGGATGTGGCAGCCGCACAGAGCTCCCCTTAGCGGTTTGGAAGAACTCGGACATTGCAGGAGAGATGATGAGGGACCGTGCGGGAAGGAAAGGGGTGAAAGGACCCTCGCTGGCCGGCCGTGCGGAGGTGCCACGTGATTCTGGATTGAGAACTGGAGATCACGGGGGCAACACAGG